>JACEGR010010465.1:0-18947 GCA_014170235.1 Listronotus bonariensis
AAATTTTTGCAAATAATTGTATAATTATATACTATAAATCTTCTGTATTGCTTAATAAACGAGTAGGTCATTTTTGGGTATTTTTCGCCAAACCGGTACATCGGTAGAAATTTTGATAAAATTCTGCAATCATGTACCATCGCATCGTGCCAAAAACCGCTTAACCTGCATTTACAATATTGGGTATTGCTTACAAGGCAAAAGAGTAAAAATAAAATTTTGCAAATAATTGTTACTCAATAAATAGTATGAGTCTCCTGTATTGCATAATATACGAGTAGGCCATTTTTTTGGTATTTTTCGCAAAACCGGTACATCGGTAAAAGTTTTGATAAAATTCTGCATTATTGTACCATCGCATCGTGCCAAAAACCGCGTAACGTGCATTTACAAAATTCGGTATCTGGAAGGTGTTGGACATAAAAAAATTTATAGTGATGTCAGGACATTTCTAACGCGCATCACACCGCATTTTTATCAGTTCCTAAGATATAATTAAAACTCAGACAAAGGAAAATTATTTACTAAGCTTTGATATAACAACACCATATTACTGGTAAAAAGTACAAAACCATCCGAATATCTCTAAAAATGCTAAAGCTGCGTTTACATAATTTGCTATTTGAAAGTTTTTGGGTAAACAGAATTTAACAGTGATATTGGCATTGTTGCCAGATTTTCCAATTTAGCGCTACATGCAACATTTTTGTTATTTTAAATGAAATGCCCAACTTATTTTATTACTTTAAAATATTTTTCTTAACTTTAGTAAGATTCCGAATTTCCAAAATTCACGAAAAAAAAACTTGTTGCACCAAACTAAAAAATCTACCAAAAGTGCCAATAATACAATTCAATTCCACATACCCGAAACATTTTAGATACGAACTTTGGTAAATGGTGCTTTAGCGGTCTTAAAAATATTCAAGAGTTGCTGTACTTTTTACTAGCCTAGTACCTATATGCGATTTATCATAGACGAGGAGATACTTCCTTACCTGGATTTTAATGTCACAGTTTATTTTTATTTGATATATTGGTATATCTAAGGCCAGAAATATCCGATCGACAAAAAATGACGCCAGTGTCGTTTTTGTTCCCCGACAGGCATAGCATTAATGTAAGAAAAGCTGATTTGCGTCATAATATTTTTAATCAAATGTTTAACAGACATAAATATAAATTACAAAAAAATATGTAAAGGGTGTCCTATTTTCGTGTGTTTTACGGGGTTTCCTTATGTGAAGTTACAAAGATGCGGTTTTCGCGACACCGTGCTACTTTTTTATCAAACGAAAGATGCCGCAAACAGATTTGTCCTAGCCCTCTTAGTTTCTTCGCTACAGGGTGATTTTAAAAATGTTGTATTTTCGGTTACCCCTCGTATCTCAGGTATCTGATAATTTATCGAAATGATAAAAACGGTCGCAGAATACAGTGGCGTACTTGAAATTTTTCTCGGATTTACTTTCTTTGAGATATTAGCCAAAGTACGCACTTTTTTAAATGGAACACCCCGTATATTTTTCGTCATATTATTTGCCACACTGAGAGCTTTCTAAAAATATAATATAGTCGAAACTTATTTTTATTAACAGCATGAAAACATGCATTTATTTACTTTTTAACATAGGCGGCTTTGGTTTAAATTAATAACAGTCAAATTAATCAACGTCAAATGCCTTCTCGCACCAAAAAATAATCTAGTAATATAAATATTTATTAACATGACAACCTAATAGTTTAAAATTATAATTTTACGCTAGAATTGTTCTTAGCCTTAACTTAGCTACTAATTTTATAAATACTGTTCGAATTGGTGACCATGATGTCTTATGTATTGTTGGCATAGCGCCTGTAGTCTTCTTAAAGCATTTTCAACTCTCTAAAGGCATTTTCCGTTGCCTCTCTTAATTCCTCAATTATTTCATACCTTCTCGAGTATATTTTACCTTTAAAAATAATTTAAAACTGAGAGGTCCGGAGACCGTGGTGGCCATCGAATAGGTCCGTGCGTGGCTATAAATCGATTAGGAAAGTGCTGTTCTAACCAGTGTTGTATCACATGAAAGTTGTGAACCGGAGCCCCATCTTGTTGGAAATATCGATCAGAATTCAAATTTCCTTGGTAAATACAATATTTAATTCTTCTTCCCAAAATGAAACAAGAAACATTGAACCCAAACCTTCCCTGGGAAAAATAACGTGTTCATTTTCCTGGCTCCAAAATCTTAAGTTATTTCTATTGAGGATACCCGCACTGGTAAAATGGACTTCGTCCGACCAAATGATCTTCCTTTCAAAATTATTCTGCTTTTCACACATATTGAGAAACCAGTTACAAAACTCCACGCACCGCTCAGGATCGCCAGGATGAAGAGTGTGCACAAGTTTATACTTGTAAGGTTTGAATTTATGTCGTTTCAATATTTTATCGACTTTTGTTTTGTATACTCCGATATTTTCGTCTATTTGCCTGCAAGATGTCCCTGGGGTATTTTCAACTGATGCCAAAACATTTATTTCAGCTACTTCATTATCTTTACTATAATTTTTCGGCCTAAGTTTATATGACCCTTATTGAATTAGATTGTTTTGTATTTTACGAAGTATGCGCCTATCAGGCTGTTTTCTTTCAGGATATCTATATAGAAATCGAGGAAAAAGTCAAATTTGAAAAAAATATTATTCGTTCTTCTAACGTACCTATTAAGATAAAGCTCCGCCTCCTCATCGACGTCTTCGTTGGATAATATGAAACATCCATTTATATCATACTTTTCAAAATGTTAAAAATTTTGGTTTTGTGCCATACTTTTTAGATAAATAATAACGATAATTTAAGAATTAGCATTAAAAAATTTAATTGCAATCATTTGAAGTTGATTAATTTGACTTTCATTAATTTAAACCAAAGCCGCCTATATTAAAAAGTAAATAATTGCATGTTTTCATGCTGTTTACAAAAATCAGTTTCGATTATATTATATTTTTAGAAAGCTCCCAGTGTGGTAAATAATATGATGAAAAATTATACGGGTGTTCCATTTAAAAAAAGGAACTTTGGCTAATATCTCAAAGAAAGTAAATCCAAAAAAACTTCAAGTACGCCACTGTATTCTGCGTAAAAAGTTCTATAAGGGCCAATTTTTATCTTGTCGATAAGTTATTGACAAAAAGTAGCACCGTGTCGCGAAAACCGCATCTTTGTAACTTCACTCATAAGCGAGAAACCCCGTAAAACACACGAAAATAGGACACCCTGTATACAGTGTGCATAAAAATTCGTTTATTTTTTCTAAAACATAATTTTGTTTTCAGTTAATAATGTGAATTTCTGTGTAATTCTGTAGTTTTAGTAATTTATTTAAAGAATAATAATTTTCAGAGGTAAAGGATCGTTAACATAAAAATTTAGGAATAAGTCTTATTTACTTAATTTAACTTACTAATGGGTAATATTGTTTAAAAATTATTATATACCAGAGAAAATAATCATAGCAAACAAATTGCTCAAAAATGAAATGAAGAAATCACAAATTATGGGGATACTTTACTTAAATTTACAATTAACCAAAAATAATGCAATGTCCTACTTGGACACAAAGCAATAGGAAATAACAAAAAACCTAAATAACTCTTCCTATTTTCCCACATATATAAGCTGCACTACTTCAAACAATATGTTTTAACATTCGAAAGTAATGAGAAATGAACCATGAATGGAGTTCTTATTTAATTAAGCTATATTGCGATAAATGAATTAGAACAATGCAAAAAATATTTTACTATGCATGAGAATGCTAGTCTTAAAATACCTGAGAAAATATTAGGGTTATAATTGGCAAAGTCATGAATTCATAAAAAAGAAAGTAATTGTTTAAAATTGTACAATTGAATGGGGTGCAAATTTACAATTCTTATGCCAATATTATCAGGACCGTGACTGAACTTGGGTTGTCTTACCCTCGTTTCACATTTGCTGGGCCGGACAGACTGATGAATGAAAATATTGCATGTTTTAGTGCTTAGATAACCTTGACGGAACAGCATGAAAAAGGGGTTAAACATCCAATAACTCGACACCCACGGTACTCTGGTACTATGGCATAAAGCCTTCTTGGAGTGTGTATCCAAATGAAAAAAAACTAAAATCAGTAGTGACATCATGCTGATGTTCGGCGCGGCGCGGTGGTTTAAATTATTTCCCCAAGGTCTATGAGCAATTATTTTCCATGTTCCTAACTTTGGGAGATTCCTGAATGTTTTAGTAATAATATTGTACTTAGTACTTTTTTTCTAGTCACTTTTAAATAATCTTTACAATTTTGTGAAGTTAATTTTTTTCTTACTTTTTATTCTTAATGCTCTTGCTAGTTCGGGAAAAATCATTATCGTAAGCAATTTTGGAATCAACTTTAACCTAAATCGAAAAATTTCCAATCTTTGTTCTCGAAGTTCTGGATGCGTATCTTTAAAAGTGTTGCAATCTACTCCAAAAGCTACACAAAATATACCGTCCGAAGTAAAGGAGGCCAGAACCTAAAAAATAAAAGAATTATTTTTTATTTGTATTACCAATTCTAGCGTTTTTTTTTAATAATATCTGAAAAACCATTCGGTTTTAGGTTTTAAGATTAAATTTAAGGTAGTGCCTTCTATGTATTTGTTTTATTGTATTGATTTATTTTTAAACGTTTGTGTGGTACTTCCGGTAATTGTATTTTTACGGCGCCTTGGTAAGGCCTTGGCTACATTACCCTCTTTTCAACTGAAAAAAAATTCCTTCTAGCACTAGGCAACGTGGCAAATTATGTTTATTCAAAAAAGTAATTTAAGTGACACTCTTTTATCCAAACTTTAATTTTTCAATTCAAAAAATGGAGGGAAAGGGACCTTTCTCATTGTACAGGGTATTTTATTAACGGTAAATAGGTAGCATATTTCAGAAAGTAATTGTCCTAGAAAATTAGAAAAAATCCTCTTAAGAAAATTGACTAGAAGAAACCGCTGCAAATTACGCAAACTTTTTTGTAGGGCGTAAAATAGGGCTGTATTGAAGGGTAAAGCTTTACTGGTTAAAATGCTTATAATTTTGGATTGCTTTTACAGAATTTTACAAACCAGGTTTTGTTTTAAAAGAGAACCTTTACTGATTAAGAAAAAGGTCAATTCTAGTCATATTGTCTTATGTTGCTTCCGCTAGAGGAGGCTGTTTAACAGGTTTGTGTGTTTAAAAGCGAAAACTTAATTTGAAACAAGAAATCCAAAAACCGCATATCAATATCTTTATTTGTTCAAAAGAAATTGCAAAAACAACGTTTAAAAAAAAAACGTTGTAAAAAACAATTGAATTTTTAAATTTTTGTTATCAATTATCTCATGTTAAAGAAACCGTATTTTTAAACTTCATTTTAATTTTACCAATACTTTTAATAAAAGTACTTATAAAAATATATTTAATGGCAATAATCAAGTAGAGTAAGAGCCCGTGAGCGGCAGAACCTCGTCATTTTGTAAAAGCTGAAAGTTTGTCAGGGCCTACTTCCAACATAGGTAGAAGTGATGGGCGACTATAAAGTTTAACGCATAGTGGCTTTGGCAGATACCAGGTACCAAAGGTTAATTAACTGAAACATAACTTTCATGATTTTGTAAAAGCTGAATTTATATATGTTACTTGGGTCAGATATGAAAAAAATTTCTTATATAAGAATTGTAGGGTTTTTAAATAGGTATGTCCTAAAAATAGTTTGATGTAGGTATGCAAAGTGTTTTAAAAAAACTAATCTTACATCAATAACTTTCTTTTTGGTACTCTGTATACAATAAAATATATATATTTTTTTTATCTTTGGACAAACCACGAAGGCTAAAAGCCTAAATACTAACGTACCGTGGGTGTCTTAAGCGAGGTAAGAGGGATGTTTTTATGTTTTATTCATATCTTTAATTATTTTATGTATCTGTAAGAAATTTTATAATGGGGTATCCCATATATTGTTTAAATAAATAAATAAATAAAAGTTGTAATACCTGTTATCACTTGTGTGAAGGAGATATAATCCCGGAATACCGCCCCTTTTACAGTCCCGAAATCTTCGGGATTAAATTCCTTAAGTCCTGGGATTTTCGGGATCAATAAATACATTTTATTTTCATTTACAGTAAAAATAAAAAGTAAGTCAGGATTACGCGATATTAATTGAAAGTATTGGGATATATATATTTGTATTTTTAAACAATATAAATGTTATTTATACAGGGTTTATTAACTTTGCCAACAAACTTTAAGGGAAGATTTTCTGAAAAAAAAAATAAAGAAGGAAAAAACTTTATATGAAAATATATTCTAAACTACAGGATGTTAAAATTTAGAAAAAACAGCAGTTTTTTTACAATTTCTTTAAAATGGGAATATTAAAAAACAAAAAAGTACGCCACTGTATTTTTCTTACAAAAAAAAATAAAAAAATAAAAAGGAGTGTTGTTGCTTTTTAATTTTACTGTTTGTTCTGCTTTTTAAATTTTTTTGGCCTTCAGTATTCATGAATACCCAATCCTGGTATTCATGAATACTCAGTATTCAAATTTTTTTTTTTGGTATTCAAATATATATTTATTATTCAAATACTTTTTTTTACGGTATTCGTATTGTATTCAAATACCAAATTTCAGTATTCGACCCAACTCCAATATAAATGAAATATTTTTCTTTTTACGAGAAACTTAAGATCGTTTCATCGTTCATTTTCATTTACAGTAAAAATAAAAAGTAAGTCAGGATTACGCGGTATTAATTGAAAACAGTGGGATATATATTTGTATTTTTTAAACAATATAAATGTTATTTATACAGGGTTTATTAACTTTACCAACAAACTTTAAGGGAAGATTTTCCAAAAAAGAAAGGAAGCAAAAACTTTATATGAAAATATATTCTAAACTACAGGATGTTAAAATTTAGAAAAAACAGCAGTTTTTTTACAATTTCTTTAAAATAAGAATATTAAAAAACAAAAATGTATGCCACTGCATTTTCTTACAAAAAAAAAAATAATAAAAAGGAGTGTTGTTGCTTTTTAATTTTTCTGTTTGTTTTGCTTTTTAAATTTTTTGGCCTTCAGTATTCATGAATACCCAATCCTGGTATTCATGAATACTCAGTATTCAAATTTTTTTTTGGTATTCAAATATATATTCATTATTCAAATACCAAATTTCAGTTTTCGACCCAACTCCAATATAAATTAAATATTTTGCTTTTTACGAGAAACTTAAGATCGTTTGGGGTTGATTAACAGTTTTTTGCCCAAATCACCTTAGTTGGCAACTTTGCTTTAAAGAAGTTTGTCGAATAATTTCTTTTAATTAACACCTCCATCATTAAACAAATTGTATCAAATATTTGATCAAACCTATTTGACCATAAGTTTGATAAGTGTAAGACCAGCTTAAGAAAAATGTGTAACTCTACTTTTATACAAAAATAAGATTTTTACCCCATCTGTTAAAGAGTAGCTTAAGCTAACTGTAATCAAATTTTTTAGGTGCCCTCTGCATCTGACACTTAAAAAACCACGAGGGCAATAGGTATGCCTAATGTATATAAAATATTTTTATTACATGCCTATTTGAAAATTCATCAAATCTTACATAAGACCTTTTGTTATATCCTCTTAAATACCATAAATATTGGACTTTCTGGGAACATTGTGTCACCCAAAAATGTTTGTCTGCCAAGAGTTTGGAAGTGTCAAATCTGACTGGCGACCAAGAAAATTTTAAAAAGCTTATTTTTAAAATGAATATAAGACCCCCTTTAAGCTACAGCCATTGTAAGTTAGGTAAAAAGTCGTTTATTTTAAACTGTGACTACATTTTGCCTAAATCTTTTAAAAATTTACACATCCCTATTAAAAAAGGATTTGTCTTTATTGTGTGTCTTAAAAAAGGTAAAGCTTAATTTACCACTGAGAAAAAATCGATTTTTTTCGCCAAAGGGTGGTATTAATAGGGGTACAGCCTGTTGATGACCAAAATTTTATGTGCACGATCATTTTTTTAAACGTTAAGCTAGATCAGCATAACGGACACAAAAAAATTTAAATAATATGTGGTTTTATGCATTTTTCTAATAAACAAACGGGTTTTAAGAAAATTGTTTGCTTAGTAGGCTGTGGAAACCAAAAATTACCTATCCTAATACAACCTCTATAGTAATAAATTTCATTTTGTTTAAAGACCGACCTACCTACATTTCGCAATTTAAATTTTAAATACACATAACTGAAGGAAGAAAATTCGGTATTTTTTAAATACTTTGATAGAATATTTTATTTTATACCTAAATTTTACTCTAAAATCGGTTTCTAATGACATAGCGCAACATACCTACTGTTACGGATGTAAATTGAATAAATGGTTATAAGAACAGGATAGTTTTCTTTGCTTCTTGTACAATTGGCAGGTTGGGCGAACGGTTGGGCGAGAACAATTTAGGTTGGGCACTCGCCCAACTGCTTCCACCCCTGGCGCCGACACTGCCTCCTTTACACAAATTTTAATTTTGGTATATACTTACGTCTTAAGCGGAGTTAATGTTTACCAGTTTCAAACAACAATAAAATTTTAAGAATTTTTACATTATAAAATGGATGCCTGCTCACAAAAATTTGAAAATTCAATCGTTTTTTCAACGAATTTAGTAAAAAACGTTTTTTTGCATTAACTTTTGAACAAATAAAGATATCGATATGCGGTTTTTAAAGTTTTTGTTGCAATTTTGATCTATTTTAAGTTTTTAATAAAATAACTTTAGAATTCTATTTAAGATTTAAAAGAAAAATATAAAAACTTCAAACTCGTTAAACATTGCCCTCTAGTGGGAGCAACAAAAGATAATATTGTCAAGGTTGACTTTTTTTATTAGTAAAGGCCCCTCTTTAAAACAAAACACAATTTGATAAATTCTGTTCATGCAAAATAAAATTATGAGCATTATATATCGTAAAACTTTACCCTTTTCTACACCCTACTAAGAAAAATAAGACAATAAAAATATGCAAAATTCTAATTGCAATACCATGGTAATTTTTCCAGTACAGTAGTACACCCCAATAGCTGGTATTTCCCCTAGGGGTATAGGAACTTGAAACTAATTTTCAACGGATTCGTTTAGTCGGCTTTTTAAAAGGATTGTTTTCCTAATATCCTACGACCAATACTCCCTGAGATATGTTACCCATCTATCCTAAATAAACTACCCTGTATATATAGTTTGCAGTTTAAATAAAACATTATTATTTTAAGTACCTCTTTTATATCAACATCCTCCCTCCTCTTCGCACACTCATCCACGAATTCTATCATATTATTACTGGACTTTAAAACACTACCAAACATAATTTTCATCTTTGCAGAGGTAAAAGTCGGTGTAAATTTTTGTCTTAATGTCCTCCATTTGTTGCTTCTTGTATTAAAAAGATGTGTTCTGGTTAGTTCTGGTTCTTGGATCATGATTTTCGTTGACATAAACATCTCGGTCAGTAAAATGGTGGAAGTCCTAAAATAAAACATTACCTATATTTACGAAAATAAGTTTACTTAATAGTACTGGTGATCAGAGAAATAAATAACTAAATAATTTTGTTCTCTTCTCATTTGAAGCAAATTTTAAAACGCCCTGTGGTATACTAAAATGTTTAGCTTTTTTATTCTAATTGAATAATTTGACCCCTTAAAAATTCTTCAAAGTAATGATTTATTTTTTTATTTTTTAAACAAAAATTGTTCAAATTTATGAAAAAACCTGTTTATGTTTTATAATAATTTTATTTAAAAAACATGAAAAAAATAATAATTTAAGAACCGTGTGGCAAAGATTATTTTGTTGTAGATTCGTCTTATGGGCTTGAAAACTTTAATAGCATAAGGCAGCAAATTACCCTGCAGTTCCAACGTAGTTTTAAAAACTTTTACGAAATTTGACTTGACTTAAAATCAAGATTTAAAAAAATCCAAATATTCCTTTATAATTAATGGTGCATTTTTTTACAAATAAACAATTTTGGAGATTTAAAAGTGTTATTTATTAATCTTTAACATTTTTTATGCAAATTTTGACGTTTTCAAAAATAAAGATCTCTTGAAAAAAATATTTTTTTATGAAAACTCGTGTGCGACTAAATTTTTACAAGGAATAATTGTTTCTCGCAAAATATTTTACCCATATATTAAAACCATATGGTGCAAACTTAAGCAGACAACCAGAGTACAAAGTTGCCACATTTAAATAACTATTATTTTTATTCAAGACGTAACACATATGAGGGGGCGTTAAGAGCGGACCATCCCACAAATCAAAAAAGTACTTTTACGTCAGAGTTGGTATAAATTAACCTTGCTTTAACTTATATTTCTAATGTCATAAAAATAATTTATCAGGGCCAAAATGGCCTAAGTGAGTTACTACAATCTTATATTAATTATTCCATAGTACTAAATACCTAGCAAAAATGAATAGTGATCAAAAATTAACCTAATTTACACAAAAATTATATGTATAATCTGTTTACCTTTGTTAATATATATCTTTAATATATTCTGGATCAGTTAGAACCAAAACTGGGCGAGCAAAAAGCCAGACTTCCCCAAATTTAAGACCTTTTTCTTTAAGTTGTTGATGCGAAACACTAACTTCACCAGCAAATGTCGGTGAAATTGGGATCCGGTACATATAATTTCCTAGAAGAGTACATGTTACATAAATCTACTAAATGAATATTTTAAAAAATCCTCCTATATTTACAACTTAACACACAGTGCATTTTAATAAAAACGAACCGCCCCGCCCCCTATAATTAAGTTATTTGTACACTTAAAAAAATCCTAAAATACGTCAATTTTTATTTTTAGGGAAACACATTTTGTTGCAAAATTTACTTGTCAAGGGTTATCCTCTCCAACATAAACGTCAATAAGACTTTAGCTTTTCAAAATCGGTTAAATAGTTTTTGAAAAAATGTACTTTAAAACCTGGTGTCTTTAGCCTCTGCAACTTTTTTATTTTTAAGAATATCAAAATAACATTTGGTACGTAGGTATATCACCTAATTGTGCAATATTTTATGAATTCAGTTGTTGTTAGTTACTTTCGGTTTGCCGGAAACGACCCTAAGTTAATTATTTAAAATGGAACCCGATATATTTTTATTTATTTAAATGGGACATCATTTCTAGTACCTACTTTTGATATAAAGTGTCATTATTACGATAAAACTGTCAATTTTGGGCCAAGGGGTCACGAAAAATAGATATTTTGCCGTGACTACTTGGTCAAAAATTTTAAGTTTTATTACGTTTATGGTACCTACTTTAAATTAAAAATTAAAAATTAATATTTATATATTATAATATTTAGGGGTTAGATGTCAAAAAGTAGCAAATGAAGTGTCATTGTACTTTGAATGACGTTTCCTATTAAAATAACTAAAAATATACCGGGTGTTCCATTTTAAATAATAGGGTAAGGGTCTTATAGGATTGTGGCGGCTTCGGTTGTATCGGCGAGCGTCGATCTCCGGAGTTAAGCAGTGGAATGCGCGCCCATAATTTGGATGGGTGTCCGGTGACAGCGGTGTTTTGGGCAACGGCACACGGTGTTCTGCCCGGGGATGCGGACCGAGCAACAACCATCCAAGTTATGGAATGAATGGTGTGTGAATGAGAAGGAGTAGGGGTCAAGGTACAATAAGCCTTCAGGCTGCAGTACACCACCTAGGGGGCGGTCGTCGGACCTGGGTGGGATCACCCCGAAAGGGTGAAAAAAAAAAGGGTCTTATAGGATTTTTTTATAAGTGTGCAAATAACCGAATTATAGAGGGTGGCTAGTTTTAATTGAAATGCACTTTATTTGTTTGGCTAACTTTCAAAAACTCGTAGTGTCGCACGTAGGCTCTATAAGGTCTAACGAGACAGGTCCCGAATTTTTAATTTTTTTCTTTCGTTCTCTTCTTTCTCTTCTTCCTATAGTTTTACAAAGGTATAAACCTACTGCCCGCGGAAGTCTACCCTTTTACTGGACTTATTACTTAAATCTTTAAGTAATAAGTCCAGTGTTAACTAAACTCACTGTGACCTAGCTTAATATACCCACTTTGTGAATAGTCGAAAGATAAAAAAAATTAAATTTCTTTAGATTTGTAAATAACCTGATATTAGGAAATACAAATTTAAACCTTTAACTTTTTATACAGTCTGTAAGTTGGCGTCCTATATGAAACTTTTTATTTAAAATTTTGCAAAGAAAAAGATATTCTTTATAAAAGTTAGACATGATCCAAAATATAAAATGCAACCATCAGATTTCAAATTATGTCAGTCATCTACGAGGTTTGGGCAAAAATATAATTTTTGCTTAAGAGTAAAGTACCTGTATTTTTGCTATAATCGAAAATTGGTTTAAAGAAACATTGTTTAGAATTAAAAATTGCTTCTAAATATATAATTTTCATTATTTGCAAAAAAATAGTAAAAATATTTTTTTTACTATTTTTAAGGCTCTCTAGCGTTTTACTATTAATATTTATAAACTTTTAGGTTTAAGGATTTTTAACATAAAAGATAGAAAAATAGGTGTTAAGTTTAAATTTAAGTCTTAGGATAGTGGTTTACATTTGAATTATTAAAATTCTTTATTTCTGAAAATCAATTTCTGTGAAACTTCCGGTAAAACCCGATTTTATATTTTTACAGTAACATGATATGTTTATTAAATATGTGTAAAAATAG
Source organism: Listronotus bonariensis (assembly GCA_014170235.1). Lineage (NCBI taxonomy): Eukaryota > Metazoa > Arthropoda > Insecta > Coleoptera > Curculionidae > Listronotus > Listronotus bonariensis. The sequence continues at coordinate 12,793 of JACEGR010010465.1, forward strand.
CATAAGCCCTTTTCTAACATAATTTGTTTTTTAACAAATCAATTAAAATGGTGGTTAACATTTAATTTTCGAACGCCCTTATCTTAAAAACTAATTAGGATAGGTATAATATGTAGTACACGTTTCTTCTTGGAATTGCATGTAGAATTGATCTTTAGAAAAATATTTAGGGTGTTCCATTTAAAATAACAAAGTTGATGGCACTTTCGGCTAAACCGGATGTATCACATATAATCTAAAACATCAAAATTCTGTATCCTATTCAACCATATACAGGGTGTCTCAACTCTATTTATACACGAAATAACTTCGACCCTTTACAAGATATTAAAATAAACTTAATACAAGGAATGTTTCTTTGGAAACACTCTTTTTATGGACAATGCCAGTTAATATACAAGGTATTTCAAAAACAGAAGTTTTATTGTCAAGTTGGTGTTTTTAAATGAAACAGCCTGTATATTTTATTAAATTTTGACTCTGTATTAAATTTTACATCAAAAATGTATTAGACACTATACGTCAGTTATTATTGGTTTTTGGGATATCAACAGTATGCCGATATACTCATGAACAATTGAAGGGTGTCCGGTTCAAACAGGCTTAGTGCCATTTTATTTATTTTTATTTTTTTGCATAAAAACATTCTAAGTGCCATTGTACGTGTCCTCACAAAATGTTAGGTGCCAAGCTTGCCGCGTATAATAATACAAGTCATTGGAAAGTGGGGGAACCTACAAATGACATGTCATATTTCGGTACAAACAAGCTAAGTGCCATCGACCGAAAAAAAAACAGCTGCGTTTTTTTTGTAAGTTAGAGCGTGTTTGTTGACTTATTAGTTCATGTGATTGACGTTGTTAAGATGGAAAGCAAAAGAGTAGATGGAAATAGAGATGAACAAAAGAAATTAAAAGTTTCTGGATTAAAATATTATAAGCTTGAAAAAATAAAACTGTGCCGAAAAAAGTAGAACCTAAACGATCACCTTCTTTTTAGATTATCGATATGGAGTGGTCTGGATTTGAGGATCCTTAAAAGATTGCGGACAATCTTATTAATACCAAGAAAATAAATATTAGTAAAGCAGTCATGATCTGCATTGATAAGGAAGATCCTGGAGTGGCAAAGGTAAAATATACGTAGAGTGAAGTTGAAAGTTGGAAGGAAGTACCAATTAAAAAAAAACAAAACAACACAGAACGTAAAGGAAACTGTTCTTAAGCTTTTACCTCCAGAAAGCAAAATATCGATCAACAAAAAAAAATCATTACGCTCTATGATCGATTTTCTTGAAAAAAGATTATAAAGACCATTACCGTAAGCCAGTAGACTAAGTTTAAATTATGTTTTAGTACATGTTTATTTTAATAAATAAGTTTGGAATGAAACGGTTTTTTTTCTTACCTATTAGTAGTTTTTAAAATGAAAGGTAATTAATTACATGGTATTATTTTTTTCACTCTGACAGTGACAGAATCATTTTAAAATAATTAAAACCAAAATATGATTTTCTTTCTTCACTTTTAATTGTTATTAAATATGATAAGCATACTGCCGATATCTTAAAATCCAGCAATAATTTGCTTATAGTATGTTTTACATTTTTGATGTAGAATTTAAAACAGAGTCAAAATTTGTCAAAATATACAGGGTGTTCCATTTAGAAAAACTAACTTAACCATAAAAATTTTGTTTTTAAGACAACTTGTATATTAAATGTTACTGTCAATGAAAAGATTGTATTAAAATAAACATTTTTTATTTTGGGTTTATTTTTGTATTGTGTATAGAAGCGAAGCAATTTCGTGTATAAATAGAGTTGAAACACCCTGTATTCGACCAAAATTTTAAAATTCTGTAACACTTCTCAAGAAAATGACAAGCTTGCTAGTAATTTCGTGGGCACCCGGTATAATGTAAGTTTAATTTGCCAAGTCTAAAGAAGCTACAGTGTGACAACCTCTAAATTTACGTGGAATGTTTTAAAAAAATATTTTATTTTAATAAAATCATCGGTAACATAGGTATAATCAAACAACGATTAAATCAATATTTTTTTTTTAAATACGATTTCGTGCGTGTGACGAAATTACTTTTGTACATAAAAATATAAAATGTCCAATTGTAGGACTTACCATAAGGAAAATATGGCTTTAAGTAAGGTATTCCCCTTTTTTCCAGTACGTAAATATGTATTGAAAATAAATATATACCGCCAAAACTACGGCAGCTAACATCCATATACTATACTTAAGAATCTGTCCATTTTCTCAAAGATACTCAACATAGATTTAACTACAATTTAAGGAACAAAGTCAGAGTCTCAAATTTAAAGACTCTGACTTTGTTCCTTAAATTGTAGTTAATTCCATATACTATTCTTTACCAAAAAATATATTATCGACATTTTATTGAATTCTTAACCATTGTAAAGAGCCACTTAACTTACTAACCAACAAAGAGTATCATAGGCATAGCCAGGTTCCGGCAGCTGCTTCCCGCCGCCTCCCACCTAGCCATGGGCAAAATTATTTATTTTTTGGAGATGTTAAGTTTATGCATACCTTTATGGAAATGATAAACACGATAAATCTAATGGATGTTCAGAATTATTTTATTAAATGCTTTGTGGAAAACACCTTTCTCGATACACCGCTTCTGTGTGTATGGATTAAAATGCTCTTTAAGAATATGCTAACGAATCACCCACGTTCCCTAAAAAAAGATATAACCCAAAATAGGAATTGGTAACTTTTACCCTGCCGAAAAAAGTCGTAAAAGCAAAAGAATACAATTTCATTTTTTAGTAGCTACTTGGCCTTAAATTAGAAAACGCATTGTAAACATCAATTGTTGAGTCTTTTCTTTTTTCAACAGGAGTATATTTGCGGAAAATCAAAGCTCAGCTACCGCCTGTGCCGCCATGAATCCAAAATGAGCCAGTTCTTGAGTATCCCCAAAAAGAGAGATTGTTGTGTCCTACCATTACACATCCTATACCTCAAAAGTATTTGGACAAATAGGAAAAAATAAAAATAAAATATCATGTTTTTGTAACTAATACTTTTCTAGAAAACCTCTTGATTTTATAATACACCCAAGTCTATTTGGCATAGATTAAACTGCGTGTTAAGTTATATCTCCAGTAATAATTACTGGAGATATAACTTAAATTGCTGACGCGTGGAAATAAAGCCCTAAAAGTTTAATTTTTAATTCTGTCATTAGTAAACCTATTTAAAAAATAGATCTTGGGAAAAAATATTGGTAGCTCTAAATTTTTAGGAATTTTAAGTAAGGAACTAACTACTGCATGCAAAAAAATTACCCGAGCCCCGGGGTTACCACCTTGGCTGCCTCTCTGTCGACGGGCCTGTATGTGAAATACTTATAGCCAGAAGCTGCAAAATAGAAAAATAAATTAATTTTGGTCTTGGTTAGAAAACCTACACATGAAAAAAAACTGATAAATAGGTTTCTGCATAATAAACGCAATTAGAAGCTGGGATAGTTAAAAATGTATAATTTAAACATTTTTAAAAAGATTTTTAAACTTACAAGTCGAAAAATCGTAAGTTTTAATTTACAACCTTGAGCGTGGCGTAATTCATAAGCGGATTGTTTAAATAAAAAGGTGTAATTTGGGTATCAACATACAATGTCAGCCTTTAGAAGGTCAGCCGTGTACAAATTTATTTAGATACATATATTTGTATATTTTTAAAAGGTTTGCACAAAATGCTACCAAAGACCTCTTGAGCTGAAATACAACAATCTATCGCTATTTATCTTAGTCGAAAAGTTGATCGTTTACGAGATTTAGGGTGTAAAAGTTATTATTTTATTTTGATTATTTTTACAACATTATATTTAATATTAAAAATTTTACCAAACTCGTTATACGGCGTTTTTTAAAGCAAGAAATCAAAAGCTTTTCTTATTTTTGCTGTTAAATGTAGGGGGAGCCACCTGCAACACTTTGCTTTTGTTCAAAGTGGCATTACTTTTTATTGCCTCTGTATATTATGATTTGAGTAGATAACTGTTGTTCTCCTATATTTTTTGCACAAAAAGGTGTTTTTAATAAATATCGCTACGAGCAAACGTTTCAGAGATATTTTACCTTAAACGTTTTATTTCACATAAAAAAATTCTACGCACCCCTTAAGGCTTCATTTAGGCCATTCGGGTTTCTCTAAAAAGTCTTTAAAAATTGATACTGCAATTTCCTTACGCCAAAATTTAACGAATAAACCCCATTTGCCTTTGGTAAAATGTTGATTGTTTGAGACGTAATGGGGTTCGAATAAAAAAAAAGGAAAAATTTGACACCCTGTAGTTTGCAAACCAGCAACACTTTGCTTTTGCTCAAAGTGGCATTACTTTTTGTTGCCTATGTATATTATGATTTTAGTAGATAACTGTTGTTCTCCCATATTTTTTGCACAAAAAGCTATTCTTGACAAATATCGCTACGAGCAAACGTTTCTGAGATATTTTACATTAAACGTTTTATTTCAAATAAAAAAATTCTTCGCATCCCTTTAGGCTTTATTTAGGCCATTCGGGTTTCTCTAAAAAGTCTTTAAAAATTGATATTGCAATTTTCTTACCCCAAAATATAACGAATGAACCCCATTTGCCTTAGGTAAAATGTTGAATGTTTGCGACGTAAGGGTGACCGAATAAAAAAAATGGAAAATTTTACACCCTATAGCTTGCAAACCAGCAACCTTTTGACTCTGGTAAATAACATTAGGTATATCGTTGTATTTTTTCCCAAAGAATTTGGGATATTATTTTGTACAGACCTTTTGGACACTACCTTGTGGCCTAGATAAAGCGTGAATGAATACAATAGCAAACATTTGTATGGAATAAAATAGTCAATCTGAAATATCTCAAAAACGGTTGCTGGTAGCGATATTTATTAGGTATACTTTTTTATGTAAAAAATATTTGAAAATATAAATTCTATAGTTAAATTATAATATACCAGGGCAAAGTTACAAGTTTGTAATTTTTTTGGAAGCCGCTAATCTTCAAAAGTACTGAACCTATGATAAAAATTCTTTCACAATCAGAAAGCTACACTATTCAGGAGTTTTATAGGCTATATTTTACTATGATTAAACAAAAAGTTCAGATATTAACGCCCAATGAAGTGGGCATGGCTCCGCTAGAAGTACATAAAACTATTAATACTCAATTTGCCTTTAATTTAAAATTCAAAACGCATTTGTTTACACCTGGAAAATTGTGTTGAATACGGATTGGTTAGGGGTAATGATGTTTAAATTGCAAATTAGAATATTAAGTTTGTCGTAATTTTAGAGATATATTTTTTTAATTTGATATTAATAATGAAAAAGAAACTAGCTTACTCTTAAAGAAAAATCCAGTTTTTGCGAACTCTGTATACAAAATAAAAAATTTCTCTTCGTAAATCATATTTTTTTAAAAGCAAAAATTTTCTTTAAAAACCAATGGTTCAAATGTGCTTCTGGATCCCCTTCATCCATGGACAGTATGTATAGGTAACAATATAATTAAAAAATATATTAGAAATATTGGCTTTCAAAACTTTGCAAACCTTACAACCTCTTAAGCAATTTAAATAAATTAAATTTTGGGCTACAAGATTCAAAAATAAAGAACTAATGGGCAATGTAAATACTTGCATGTAAAATGATATGTAGGCGAAATGTGGATAATCGAAAATGTAGTAAATCGAATTTACCGTCATTATCATGGCTCTGGGAAACTAGACTGGTAAAAAAATATTTGGAAAATTGTTTGTAAGGTTGTTTTGTGTAAAGTCCAAGTATTAATGAGGTATCGAATTTTTATAAGTTTTATCCATTTTCCCGTCACCGGTACCGTTATATGAGACTCCTCATACAACGCCGGTACCCAATTACCAAAATATGCAATTACTACATTAAAAGTTAGTTTTACACCACCTAAAGGGTATACTAATAAGAATTATAGAAGTTTTATATAAAATTGGTCCCATGTAAGAAATGCCAGTGACCTTGACTTGTGTCAGTGTGTATTTTATTCAGTAAGCTGTGGTATTTTATCATGGTAAGATACAATCATACAATAGTATCATTAAAATTGAAAGTCGTTTTAAGCCACATTCAAAACAT
>JACEGR010010466.1:0-18944 GCA_014170235.1 Listronotus bonariensis
TCACTCAAGAATCAGTAATGAATGGTTTTAAAAGATGCGGCCTATATCCATGGTGTCCAGATAATGTTGATTTTTCAAAATGCCTGAAACAAGCTCTAGCTAATAGTGGTAAAAAAGATCATGGGGAAAAAATAACAAAAAAATACGAAGGATTAAAAGTATGTTTGAAAATTATTGAAAGACAAATAAGTAATGAAATTGTAGCAAAGTTTAAGGAAGTCTTTGAAAATATGGGAGATTGGAATGAAGCAGTTGAATTTACTGAATTATTCAAGTTATGGAAAACATTAAAAGTTAAGTGTGCAGAAGAGGCAACTAATGACATGGACATAGAACAACCAAGCACTTCCAAACAAGTAGAAATGTCTCCAAAGCTGAAAATTAATAATAATCAAGAACAGATGGTTCAAGAAACTCCAGAAAAAAGTAGCACTAGCGTCGGTTCTACTATACTTGCTGTTGATGGTGACGCCATGTATTCTAGTGATAAGTCTCCAATTTCCAAAGCTATAAGATGGCCAACACCGAAAGTATCAATAACAAAGGGTTATAAAAATAGAAAATGATAACATAGAGGTGAAATTTTTAAAAGAAAGAGTAGAGAATTCTTATGTATGGCCGCAAAATCCAGATATCGACGTAATAAATAGAAAGTACATTTTTTATGGTCCAATATCGCTAATAGGCAATGAACCATTTTACATTGAAAATTTGACTTTAAGAAAGATTAAATCACTTTACCGTTTGTTAAAAATAAAAAAACAGTTATAAATAAATTTAGGTTTTGAATTATTTTAAACATTTTATGTAACATTTCTCTTTTGTGCTAAATAAATTTTTGTTTTAGTCACTTATGTTAATATTTAATTTATTTAACCCCACAAGACCTCAAAATGATTTCCTAAACCAATAATTTTAGTTTTATTGCTTAATGGCAATCACTGGGTTTTAAGTATGGCAATCACTGGAATTTTTCATAATTGATAGTGTCAATTACTAGATTGTTTAACAAATAAACAAATACATACGCAAAAATTTATTTTATAAGTAGTAATAAAAAAATTTATATCGTTTTTTATAACACCTTATTAACAAAGGACGCCCTAAATATAGAAATTCAGTATATTCCATATTTTAAGGTCACAATCATAAATATAATAAAATGTAGGGCTTAAAGTGGCAATTACTGGTACAGTAGTTTTATTGACAATGAATTTTCTTTTCATCTCATCTAGTACTGTACATTTTTTTAAATCAATTAATTAAAAAAAAAACACATTTTTTAAAAGGTTTTAATAATTGGAGACCACTAACTGTTACAAATAAAAAAAATATATTTAAGTTTTAATTTTTTAATGTAAACCTAAAGGGATTATTCTACTAATGATACTTTACATTCTATTTTTACCAGCATGATGGTTAAAATCAACTAACAGTAGCTTAATAAACGCGGCCTTAATGGAACAAATTAAATTATTTAGACAAAACATACTTTAATTGTTTAACAAACTTTTTGTATAGGTTGTAAGAAAGTGATTTCCTATGGCTAAAATCCATTTTACATATCATGTAAATTAAAACATTCAAATGTCTTATTTTAATCTCGGGTTTATTTTGATTTTCATGTTTTTAGGTAAAGATTATTGTTGCGACCCTAACACTATGGTGATTAGATGCAACAGCTTTTGTTAATAATTATTTGTTTGTTTTTTAATAAATTATTCTAATTTTATTATTACTAGAATAGCACCATTTAGTTGCAAAATATTGGTATTTTGGGACCAATAATGTTTATTTGTTGAAAGTAAAAAACGCAGGTAAACATATCGTGATAATAGTGGTGGCTATTTGCGCCTCAGAACCAGTTTAGCTGAAATCGCGCTAGCTGTCGATATCTCGTGCGGCCCTGCTCTTAGTTTTTCGTTGTTGTACGAGAAAGAAAGCTTTTGCAAGTGAAAACGAGGATTACATCGATGGATAAAATGGTAAGTCGTCTGTAACCACACGCCGTTATCGTTTTTGGAAAATGGCTTTGTTTTACATTACCATTTATAACTAACCAGAACTAACCAGTCCACCCTGTACACATTTTCCAAGAGAGAAAACTAAAAAATTAGATTATGGAAACATCAGCCAAATTAAAATGCCATTAGTAGAAGAAATTATTTGTACATTAGGAAAAGCTATGAATGACGCCAAAGACTTAGAAAGCCAAATTAAAATAACAAATCCAGATTGCGAAAGTGTCATGTTAAAGAATGCAAGTAGCAGGAGAGTAGGCACGATATAGATGGAGATTCTGAAGAAGAGGATGAGATAGATATGATGAATAAAGGAGAAAAAGTTGAAGCCTCTGGTAAAACTAAAATAGATAAAAATGAAAATGATTTAACTAACGATGTTGACTTTTTACTTTCATTTACGGACTTAGATATCAAGGAATATTCCGAAAGTTTAAAAGAACCATTTGTAAGTTGTTATTGAAGAATCTAAAAACAATAAGAAAAGCTCTTTGCTTGTTTTATAATAACAAAAAGAAAGTCTGTCCATTGATCGCATTTACAAAGTAAGAGGAAGGGATGTTAAAAAAAAATAAAACTGTAAATAAATAAAATTTAATAAAAAACTATCTAATAAACAAAGAAAGAAAGTGCTAAATTAAAAAATCTGTCACGAAAAAGAATTTTAGAAAGAAGAGACTCCTTCCACATCCTCTTCTTTTGATGATGATGTTTTAAGTATTTACAGTGAGTCAGGTAGTGACAATTTTTTACAAGATGATAAACTCGATGATGAAATGAACGGATCTCAACCCTTCCTCGAAAAGTTGGAACATGTGTTGCCAGTTGTCATTTAAGTTTAACTTTCTTTATCGTACACGCAATATTCAGAATAAATCCTTTTCAGTATTGTCAACATACGCATTTCAAGTATAAGTCTGTAAACATACGTGTTGTAATCAGGGTTATTTAAAATTAATTAGTAATGATAAACATGTTCTGGCATTTTATAATTTAACTCTGCACATCACTCGCGCTATGAGCATTTCTCTCACACCTACCACTAAAATGCAAATTCCATGAACAGTAAATCACCCATATTGCCACCCCCACTTCTAGCTGACTTTGTAAGGGTCTTCGTCGATATGCTTGTCCGCATGCCATATTTAGTGCATATTGGTAATTGATATCGGGCACTTGTCACTCATGTGCAGACCTACGTGAGAGTTTCTCTCATCGCGCGAGTTCTAACGAAGTTTATTTTTTACAGGGTCGAATAAGGGTTTGGTAAGTAAATTTAAGATTTTCTTATGCATAACCATTTTATTTGTTTTTAATTAACGTAAAGGTGTTCTATAATTGTGATATAATTATTTTAGATTGTAAACAATGAGTAGAGGACTGATGCTTGCAGAATTAGGGCGAATTCGGTATGAAGAAAGACAAAGAAAAGAGATGTTAGCTTGGAGGGGGCAAGAAGAATGGCAAAATCAAGAAATTATGGAAGATGATGGACGAGTGGATGTCGAAAGTGACGCTTCCAGTGAACATAGTGTGCATAATACCGATTCCGAACAATCTGATGTAGAAGTTGAAGATTTTGTTTATGAAGTTGGCGATAATCCCGCATATAGGTCAACACATCATTTTACTGGTAAAGACAAAAAAACTCACTGGATTATCCTCCACGACCTAACGTACGAGTGCCTGCAAAGAATATCGTTAGTCATCTTCCCGGAGTAAAAATGTCACAAAAGATGCACATACTGTCGAAGCATGCTGGAAATTATATATTACGGATGAAATGATTGAAGAAATCGTACAATGTACAAATATCTATTTAGCAAAAATACGAGGTAATTATACCAGAGAAAGAGATTGTCGTGACACAGACGCTACAGAAATATATGCTTTTATCGGCCTCCTATACATGGCTGGGGTACGAAAGGCTCAGTATCTAAATACCAAAGAGCTTTGGGCTGATTCAATATTTGCCCCTGCTTGCTTTAGATTAACTATGTCACGGGAACGATTTCATATTTTAGGAAGGGCACTAAGATTTGACAATATCAATGACAGAAACGAAAGAAAAAAATACGACAATTTGGCTCCCATTCGAAAAATATTTGAACAGTTTGTTTCTAAGTGTCAAGAAAACTACCAAGATGGAGAGTATTGTACAGTAGATGAAATGTTGGAGAGCTTTAGGGGGCGATGTAAATTTCGGCAATATATAGCCAACAAGCCGGCCAAATACGGCATTAAAATATATATCTTGGTAGACTCAAGGATGTTTTATACCTGCAATATGGAGATATATGCAGGTAAACAGCCAAATGGGCCTTTTATTTGGACAACTCTGCTTTTGCTGTTGTTATGCGCGTAGCAAATCCCATATTAAATACAGGTAGAAATATAACAATGGACAATTATTTTACGTCAGTCCCGTTAGCCAAACAATTACTTTATAGGAAAACTACACATGTAATATTCGTAAATGTGAAAAGACCTGTACCTAGTAGCATGTTTGGTTTCCGAAAGGACACTGTATTATTATCATATAAACCAAAACCTCAGAAAAACGTATTGATGTTATCTACATTTCATTCTGGGGACCACATCGATCCCGAATCGGGCGAACTGGAAAAACCTGAGATCATTACATTCATTACATTTTACAACCTAACAAAAGGAGGTGTCGATGTGGTTGATGAATTAAAATCAACCTATTCTGTTTCTAGATATTGTTGCCGATGGCCCCTTAGAATTTTTTACAATTTTGGACATTGCTGCTATTAACTCCAATATTGTATATAAAAGTAATACCGGAGTAATTAAAAAACATAGAATTTATCTCAATCATCTAGCCGAAGCTTTGATTAAACCGTTGTTGATTCGTCGTTCATCGATCAGGTCTTTGCCAATTAATATTCGAAGCATGCTAAGGGAATATTTAAAGTTGCCTCAGATTGAACAGAATAGGGAAGCTGCTCCAGACTTTTGTGTATTTTGTCCACGAAGAAAGAACAGGAACAGGGAGCATACCACCTTCACATGTCCAACCTGTTCTGGCGTAAACGATAATAGTGGTTCCTCAGATGAATAATTTTTTTATTTATAACATTTATTTTAGCTGATTTAGGCATAAAATTTATTTATAGATACATGTAAAATAAAATATACAGGGCATTTGTTTTTTTAGTTCCTAGCATTGCATAACTTCTATTTTTAGTGTTTATAATGTACTTAGAACTCTATTTTCGTTATTTATTTTAATTAAATCCATTTATTATTACCACTAGCTTTGTTTTATTTGCAATAAAAAAAATAAAAACAGTTATACCAAACAAAATCTTGAAGGGTTTGTCGTGTGAGAAAAATTCTAATAATTTAGTAATTTTCTAAGGCGCGAGTTCTGCAGGGTTAAAAACAGTAGGTAACATTTACACAAGACTTTAAGATGGACACAACATTGATAATAAGTCGGGTGTTGTTTACTTTATCCCTTGTTCGTTTGGGCAAGTATACATAGGCCAAAGTAAGCAGGTTTTGTCAAAACGAATAAAACAACATAAATATGACTGTCAAGATATAAACAGAAACAAAACAAAAAAACAGCTTGAGTCCAACATCATTTTAATAAAAGCCACAAGTTTTACTTTAGTAAGGTGAAAGTTTTGGATATGGAGCAAAACTATCAAAAAGAAGTCCGAGTGAGATGATCCATATTCATATTACAGACAACATCAATTTACGAATAGATGTTGCAAATGTAAATAACATTTATTTTAATTCGTTAAGCAAATTTAAAAATACAAGGGATCAAACTAATTAAATATAAAATAGAGTCTCAAGTTAGCAAGCAGGAGAACTTGGAATAACTTCAACTACTCGCATTTCTTTTTACTATATTTTTTATTAGACGTAAAAATTCCAATGTTTAAATTATTGTCTCTTGTCTTTAGTGTTGTAATAACGTACTTTAAATAATAGTTAATGAAAAGTTTTATGTATTTATTTATTTTATCTGCATAAATTAATGTTTAAAGAAATGTTGTGTAATGTCCTTTTTACAATCGTGTATTGTCTAACAAAATAGCATGTTTTGGCGAATGTTGCAATATTTGGAAGATAGGTGGCTAACCTATTTAATTTTATTGTGATAATACATTTCATTAAAGGTTATATTTTATTGTATTAACGTTTTAAATTTAATTTTTAATTTTTTAACTTTATAACATCCTAATTATAGTGATGAACCTTTTATCAGTAAAAAGTTTAAGTATTGGAAAGACTTTTTACAATTCTTGTATTTTTATACCTGCAATGTTTTGTAATGTCCAATTATTTCATACTATTAAAAAAATAAAACATCTTTGTCTTTTATTTTGTCGTCCTCATTTCCACGACCTTCTTTTCCATTACGTTATTATTTAAAATGCTCATTTTTAATTCTATATATTTTACCAGCAGCTGTTTATTTTTTGTCTGCTTTGTGATTTGTTCGGAAGACATTGTTTCTTCCGATTTTTGATCCTTTTTTAGTTGTTGGTTAGGTTTAAGCTTTACTGGCTCCTACTCCGTGATTGCAACTTCCTGATTGTTCTATTATTTTATCGATTTTTTGCCACTCCTCCAATGTTTTTTTACTTAAATTATAATAACTGTCAATAGCTTCTAAAAAATTAGGACTTGTATTGATAGTTAACGTTCTTCAAACTTCTATTAAAATTGGCCACCTTAATACATGGGAATCTCGGTCAATACTGTTTATCGGTTTACAAATTTTATCTAGTGAAAACCCTCTCGGGTAAAAGTCACTAAGTACATTTTGTTAAAAAAAAATGTTTAATTATTTTAAAGGATGGTACATCTCCTCGAATTATTACGTGCAGTTTGTAGTGATTCAACTATACCAAAAATATTAAATGTGGACGAACAATAGTATAATCCATAATTACAAATGTAACAGGTCAAAACAAGAGGCAAAGAATAATATCCTTAATGAAATGCAATGAATTTAGTATCATTGCAGGTGAGGTCCACTGACAAGTCCGGGACAAAACTTTACTGTTTAGTGGTACGTCTCTAAGAAGGCAATGGCAGTATTAAAGATCATTTATTGCCATTAATTCCTGTTAAAGAAGGTACTGGGGCTGCACTATTTAATCTTACATTAAATTATTTTAAAATGTTTCATATTCCATATAAGGAAAATTGTATTGGTTTTGCATCTGATGGTGCAAACAATATGATGAGAGCTCTTAATTCCGTTGTAAGCAGATTATGTTTAGCTATACCTTACATTTTTACATTAAAATGTGTATGCCACAGTTTTGCCCTATGTGCTTCCTACGCATGTGAGAAGCTGTCTGAATTTGTAGAACAAATTTGCTCGAGATGTATGTATTTGGTATCCTTATAAATAATATACAATTTACTTAACTGGTTGTTTTTAGTTTTCAGGTTTACAATTACTTTGCTGATAGCCCTAAAAAAATAGAAAAATACAAAAGTTTTCAACAGTTTGCTGTGGCATCTCCATTAAAAATCCTTCATCCTTCACAGACACGGAGGCTGTCCTTAAAAAATATAGTAAAAAGACCTATTTTACAATACAATGCCTTACGTTTATACTTCGTTGATCAGTCATCACATAATATTTCGCAAACCAAAACAATTTTACATTTTTTGGAACAACCCGATACAAAGTTATATTTGGAATTTTTGTCATATTCTTTACCTATCTTAATAAATATTCTTATGCAAAGTAAAAAGCCAAAGATTTGTATTATATACAATAAAGTTATTACTGTAGTAAAAACCCTTATGGATTGTTGAATCAAAGAATATATACTTCATAAGAATAATGTGTATGATATAGATTACAAAAATCTTTTTTTTCTAAGAACTTGATAAAATGTATTTCGGTGCAGTGATTAATTCAAGCGACCAACCTTCTAGTATCTTGCAGCCAGTTAAACTTAAATGTCTAGATTTTTATATCGAAAGAAATAATCAAATTTTATCAAGAATTACTTTGAAAAACTCTGTTTTAAAAATTTTTAAGTTTCTAAACCCAGATAATGTTATGAATAGAAAAATTGTGTCTGTATGTGACATTCTTGTACATTTTCCCAATTTAATTGAAGATATTAAGGAAATAGATAATGAATGGCGGAAAATTTGTAATTTTGACTTGACTGATTTAAAAATAAAAAAGATTATGATATAGAAGGGAAAAGTTTCCAAAAACGCTTTAAAACTTTCAAAAAAATAATGTAACTTTACTTACAATCTCAGTCTAAATTTTTATATATAATACTTAGAAAACTAATTTAATAATAATTTTTGCAAGGAACCAGACCAGTCAGAGGGGCCTAATACTTCTTCAGACACACACAAAGGCTTGCTATGTATATGAACGCGATCGTGATTGTAGATAGTTTAATAAAATTTGTTATTAATTATTTAATTATTAATCTTATTGGTATTTAGTAATAATAAATATATTATAGTTATTAATACAAATAATTACTGCAAAATTAAAAATTTAAAGTGTGTCCGAGGATAGATGTTACAAGATGACAAATGGAAATGAGTCTGGTATCAGACGAGTATTAATTGGGATTTTTTAATAATATTTGTACTATTTTTATTTACTTTTAGCAGCTGGTACCTGTAAATTGGCCGTCGCACATAGGAGTATTTGTTTAACAAAACCGGAGAAAAGTCGGGATTGGCAAATTAAATAAAATACTGAATAAACCTATTGCTCCTCTAGCCAAGTAGCCGACCCGTCTAATAACAGGCATAAACCTGTCCCCTGCTCTGCATTACTCGTCGTAAGTTAGTCGAAACCTAGTAGTTGGTGGAACCGCATGTTTTAGTTGTCTGCGTATTTCGTGGCAGTAAATCTTAGGTTTATTATTCTGTTTTAACGGGGCCGGGGTTGTGTTTAGTTAAAAAACATTTGGGATATGGCAGAAGAAGGTATGTACTCCATTTTAAAAGTACAATTGATTGATCAACTGATTACTTTTCATTTTTAACAGTCATCTTATCGCAGTCATTATCTTGGTTCATATTTTAATATAAATTTTTCAGATAGCATTGTTTTTATTAATGTGTCGGATCTTGTCGGGCTAAAATTTATGCATAGCAGTACTAATCAGCTTGTTTACTAAAAACCAAAGTTGTGAAATTATCCGCCTACATCCGCCATTTTGTTTATTGTGACTTTAAATTTTATGAGTACATTTTTTAAATTATTTAAAAAAGTTAGTTTTTTTTCTTTTCTACAGATTGTTCAAGCACCGTTATGCAATTTACTAGAAGAGCATTGTTTGACATCTTGAATTGAGTTTAAAGAAAGGAAAATGGATGAAAAGTTTTTATTATTTGAAGAAAGACTTCTAAATTTAGTTCATTGTCCAGATAATGAAAAAAATAACTTTATTCGCGCTTTAAGATTTTTCAAGAGCGATTTTAAGAAAAAATAGAAAGATGCTAGTTACAAAGAAGAACGATTTATAAAATCCAATGAACAGTGGCTCTCAACTTCAATTGAATTGCCTAACTGGCCTGAAAAATCCATAAGGAAAACTGGACGAAACGGTAAATCATTTGGAGATCTGTGCGACCGCAGTAAACGACGCAAGACAAAGGAGTTACGGGAGCAAGTACCTGTAGAGGAATTGACATACGCAGCTGCTGTGAGTCAGCGTGCTTCTGGGAGTTCTGACGCGTCAAAAATAATCAAAGCTATTAGTTCTTCACCAATGAAAGCTACGGAAATCCGAAAATTAATCACAACTGCCAGTAAGAACACAAATATAAAGAAACATACACCTGAGGAAGCACTGGCCATCTTTGTTGAAGCTGACTTTACCAGGAGACAATGGGAAATAATTCAGAAGTCGAATAAGAGTATTTACCCTTGCTATTCACTGTTACAAAAAGTCAAAAGGGAGTGTTATCCTAATGAAGAATCAATATATGTGTCTGAGACCTGCTCTGAGATTCGTCTTCAAGCATTACTTGACCATACTGCATCGCGCCTGCATAAATATTTAGCAGAAGTTATAGAAACTTGTTCAGAACAAGAAAAGCAGAACCTGACTTTAATTTGTAAATGGGGATGTGATGGGTCACAACAAACCCAGTATAAACAAAAGTTTCAAGATACCGGAGACAGTGACGCAAACATCTTTCAGAGTTCACTTGTGCCTTTAAGATTGGTTGTTTTCATTAATGAAAAACAGAAAAAAATATTTGGCAAAACTCAGTCCCGTCTTCAGTGATATTTTGCAGACCCATTCGCATACGACTCGTAAGCGAATCCAAAGATATAACAAAAGAAGAAATTTCATATATTGAAAACCAAGCCGCTCAGCTTCAGGCAACAGAAGTGGATGGTGTGAAAATAAATCATCAGATCATGCTTACGATGATTGACGGCAAGGTCTGTAATGCTGCAACTGACACCACGTCAACAATGAGATGCTATATTTGCGGTCAAACATCAAAAGACTTTAACAAATTGATTAAAAAAGAGGTCAATGTAGAAACGATAAGGTTTGGTCTTTCTATTCTGCACACCAGAATACGTTTTTTCGAATCTTTGTTGCATGTATCTTACAAGATTCCGTTGCGTGGCAAACACATTCAGTTGAAGAAAAAAAAATTGTGAAGGAAAGAAAAGAAAAAATTTAAAGAGCTTTTAAAGAAGAAATGGGGCTGTTGGTAGATGTTCCCAAAGCAGGATTTGGGAACACCAATGATGGCAATACGTCAAGGAGAAGGTTCATCTCGAATCACTGGCGTGGATGTGAATTTAATAAAACGATTCAAAGTCATTTTAGAAGTGATTTCCAGTGGAAAAAGTGTTGATGCCCATAAATTTGAATCGTATGCACATAAAACTGCAACAATGTACCCAGAGCTGTATGGTTGGTATCCTATGTCACCAACCATTCATAAAGTTTTAATGTATGGAGCTGCTGGAGCTATGCAATTCTACCCATTGGCCTATTGTCGGAGGAGGCAGCTGAAGCCCGTAATAAGAATTTCCGTCAATAGAGATTGAAATTTGCTCGAAAATTTTCCCGAGTTGAGTGTAATAGGGATATACTAAACAGGCTGTTGCTGAGTTCTGACCCATATTTGAGCTGTAACAGATCAAGGCAGCATAAAAAATCAAAACCATTTTCGCAAGAGGCGGTCAATTTAATGAGAGCAAGTACTCCGACTAAAGCCTCTGAAGAACACGGCGACAAATATACAGATCATGAAGATGATGAAAGTGAAGAAGATGAAGACGATGAATATTAGCAAAATGATTCTTAAATATCCTAAAATGTAAGCAAAGTCCAAATATAGCTTAAATATGACCACTCATTGTGTTTTAATTCAGTTTACAGCAAAAAAAAAAAAATAATTTTGTCCAGTTTTATAACTCAAATACTCCTATGTGCGTCGGCTAGCTAGAAAATATACATACACGGATGGTATATAGTGGCACTACATGATTTGATATATTATATTTCTAAGAAAATAAGTTAGGTCAGGGGATACTGGGATCGTGGACTATAAGGTGATTTACGCCTTTTTAACAAATTTTAAACATCTCACGATTTCTTACGATTTTTTTTTTTTTTCGTATTTCAGGACCAACGGTCGATGTGATCTGGTAACCCTGTTTCAGTTATTCCCTGAACCATAAAATGTCACTTAGTGAATTTTACCCTTAAACCGACAAATTGTTTTTCAATAGGATGTTTAATAGGGGTTTGGTTAAATTATAATCCGTTACAGCGTCGAATCTGATCGATACTCTTGAGTATTAGTGTGTCAAACACCAGAGATTAGACAGGAAACGCAAGACTCAGTAGCTATATATTTGTTTTTTTTTGTGTTTATTTAAAGTACTTGTTGTTAATAAAGCACTTTTATTTCATCGCATTTCAATTAGGTTTTAATCAATTAATATTCATCTAACCACCAGTAGCAGACATAGTATAACGAGAGTAAAAGTGCAAAAATAATAGACCTTTATATAATTATGCCAAATTATCATAACTTAAATATGAGCAGTTGAAATCAGTAAGCGATGTCTAAATAACGTACATCCTGCTTAGAAAGTAAAAACCTAGGGGCTTGAAGATATCATACTATAAACAATACACTTTAAAATCATTAGACAACATAAAAATATAATTGATACTAAAGGAAGGGTTTTGGACTTCCATTGTCTTTATTATATTTATACACACAACGGGGCAATACAATCTCTGTCCGTTTTCAAGTGTAAACTAATCTATTTCTCAAAGCTTCTGAGTTTGTATATAGTGCGGAAGACCATTTACCTGTGATGGAGTTGGGTGCGGTCAAGCGTTAGGTTGTTCACTCAGGACACCAGGACAGTGCGCTTTAAAAGTGGTTTCCAAATGTGGTTCCCTGTAAACAACCCAAGCTTCTGACCACTTGATGTTATGGTGTTGAGACCAAATATGGTCAGCGATTTTGCATGTTTGGCCAAATGGCGCCTAACTCAGCAACGAACTAGACAACCAATTAACACAACCAACCAGCCATTCTGAGCCTGTGGAGTTGCAGATCTGAAATTTTCCGGAATACCATGCTGATTCTTCAGAGCTTCCACAACTGTCTAGTTGTAGGGACACTTATAATCAGTTGGCACTACAGCAACACCATACCTTGTTAGTTAGGAATTAATAACTATAGATTGTAATATTTGAATAAAGTTTTGCTGCATACATTTTTTTGTTATTCTATCTTAATCTTTATTTATAAAAAAAAGCAAAAACATACAGGGTGGCCCACCATATTCGACACGGTCTGTAGCTGGATAACCATGGGGTTTTAAAAAAAGTAAATACTGAAACATATACAGGTCGGATAAGGCCACAGTATAAAATTATTTTACTCTATACAGGATGTCTCAAAAAAGTGTGACGTATCAAAGTTATATTTTTTTAAATGGAACGCCCTATATTTTATGACGGTTTTAGATCCTACCTAAAAAAATAATTTAAGTTTTTTTATAGTACCAAGTGTCTAATTTTATTCGTTTTTGTGATATTTGTTTTTTTTCAAAATGCAGGGGTGCTATTAAATTAATTTTATTTTAACAATATAATCTCCTTAAACCTAAAAATTTACAGGATGTCTCAAAAAGTGTGACGTAACAAAGTTATAATTTTTTAAATGGAACACCCTATATTTTATGACGGTTTTAGATCCTACATAAAAAAATAATTTAAGTTTGTTCATAGTACCAAGTGTCTAATTTTATTCGTTTTTGTGATATTTGTTTTTTTCAAAATGCAGGGGTGCAATTAAATTAATTTTATTTTAACAATAGAAACTCCTTAAACTTGAAGATTAGGAAAAGTCTGCCTTATTATACGTAGGTCATACCGAGATCATAGATTATACAGGGTGATCAAAAATAATTTCAACTTTTTAGAAAGTCAAATTGCAATATCTCTCTTATTTTAAAGGGAACACCCTGTATTTTTTAACACCACATGATGACAAACTAAATGCTCTTTCAAATGGTTATAGGTTGCCTATACCTATCTTTTATACTTTTTAAGTAAATTCCGTTTTAACATATTTTTATTCCAAATGTCTATTTAAATGTAAGTAGGCTGTGATATAGCTATGCCTATTTACTAAGCCGTTATTACAAAATGTAAATTTGTTGGAAAAAAGCACAAAATTAAAAGATTTTGTATTATCTGCCACTATTTTTAAAAATTACAGAAAAAAATTCATTAGTTGCCAATAACACTTATTTCAGCTGAATGTGGTAATGATAAAACATTTGGACTAAAAATTTGTAAAAACAGATTTTACTAAAAAGCACAAAGATAGGTATAAGCAACCTATACACCATTTGAAAGAGTATTTGTTTGTCATCATGTGACGTAAAAAAATACAGGGTGTTTCTATTAGATAAGAGAGATATGGCTATTTGATTTTCTGAAAAATTGAAATTATTTTTGATCACCCTGTACAATATTTGATCTTGATTTGACCTACGTATGATATGGCAGACTTTTTCTTATCTTGTTACATATTTTCAAGTTTAAAGTGTTAAAAGTGTTAAAGTAAATTCAATTTAATTTTACCTCTGCATTTTTCAGTAATCAAATAAAACGAATAAAATTAGACACTTAGTACTATAAACAAACTTAAGTTATTTTTTAAAGTAGAATCTAAAACCGTTATAAAATATAGTCATATATCAATTTAAAAAAATATAAATTTGATACGTCATACTTTTTTGAGACACCCTGTATAGACTAAAATAATTTTATACTGTGGTCTTATCCGACCTGTATATGTTCCTGTATTTACTTTTTTAAAAACCCCCAGGGATATCCAGCTACAGACCGTGTCGAATATGGTGGGCCACCCTGTATAATAATATTTTCTTAAAATGTTAAAAATAGAACCTGACATATTACCTAAAGAAGATTTAGAGTATGAATTAAGTGTACGAGGTATCACACCTCAAGGTACGGCTAAGAAATTAGCAAAAACATTAAGGAAACTTCTTTCTCTAGAAAACGAAGGTTATAATTTTAATCAAAGTCGATACTAACAAACAAGTTGACTTAAGTGTTTCTTTAATTAGAAAAATACAGACGAAGTTAAGTCATGTAATTAAAAGAATAGAAAGAATTAACCCTAAAGAGGAAGAAAAATGTAAATTTAAATCTGAAATTTTAACTATAGCATTAATCATTTACAAAAATTTAATGAAAAAAAACCTTTAATTTTAAAAGCAAAAACGAAGAGCCACTAGATATTTCATTTCAACATAAAATAATTTTATCTACTCCATCTAAATCTCCTTCAGGTTCTAAATTAAAAATAAATACTGTTGATGAGGATATGAAATCAAATGAATAATTTGCATGTTGATTCAAAGATAAATATTTCTAAATGGGGATTTACGTTTAATGGCGAATCTGACACGTAAGGGCTAAATGCATTCTTAGAAAGAGTGAATGAATTGTGTGAAGCGTATGGGGTTTCGAAACAGCACCTATGTAGAAGTGCAGTAGAGTTGTTTGAAGGTAAAGCGTTATATATTATCGATCACTTCGGCACAAGGTGAGTGACTGAAATGTTCTGTGTGAATGTTTTAGGGACGAATTTTTGCCAAGGGATTACAATGAAAAACTATGGGAACAAATAAAAACTAGAACTCAGGGAGAAAAAGAATCTGTTGCCATTTATGTTGCTTATACGAATAATCTTTTTAATAGGTTGTCAGTAAAGGTGGAGGACTTAGTAAAGTTAAAAATTTTAAGAAAAATATTTTACCCTTTTATCAAACTCAGTTAGGATTAATAGAGATAGATAATATTGATGAATTAATTAAACTGTGTAGGTAACTTGAAGAAAATAGACAGAATGTCCTAAATTTTACCCCACCCATGAGAGATATTAATAGAGTCTATTTCTTTATTTAAGTCATACCAAGTCGAAAGCCAAAAGAAAATAATTTCAATATACACCAAAAACTTGGGAACGTACCAAATGACAAAAAGTCTGTAGAAAATGCTACCATAAGTTTGTTGAGCCACACAATGATCTAATACAATTAAACTTAGTGAAAAGGTTGCTAGGTTACGAGGTACAGGGTGTAAAATTTGCCATTTATTTTTTTTTACTTGAACACCCTGTATTTCAAAAACGATCAACTCTTTAATTAAGGCAAATTGGATTAAATCATTATATTTTGGAATAAGAACATTGTAGTAACTGTTTGTACAGACCTTTTGGAGAAACCCGGGGGCCTAAGTACAGCGTAAAGAAACGTGAGAATTTTTTATGTGAAATAAAACGTCTAGCCTAAAATATCTTAGAATCGGTTGCTCGTAGCGGTATTTATAGAGTATACGATTTTTGGGCAAAAAATATGCGAGAATAAAAATTATCTACTAGAATAATAATATACCGAGACAAAAAAGAAATGATGTATTGAAAAAAGCACAAGACTGCAGGTTCCCCCTCTATATTTAACAGCAAAAATATGAAAGACCTCGATTCCTTACTTTAAAAAATAACCGTGTACCAAATTTTGTAGAAAACTTTCCAATAATAAATAAATAATTTATAAATTACCAAAATACCATAAAAACTTTGACACCCTGTATCTTGCACACAATCAACTTTTCAAGTAAGGTAGAATACCTTAAATAATAGTATTTTGGCCCAGGGAGTCTATAGTAGCATTTTGTACAGACCTTTTAGAGACACCCTGAGTAATATCGTTTAAAATGCATACCGTTTAAACTTGAAAACGCCATAGTAACAAAAAAATAAGTTCTGCTGGCCAATGTTTTTTTTTGCTTAAATATCATAAAAAAATGTTTGCTTATTATCAACATGTTTAAAAACTTTTAAAAATAAACTTTAGCGTCTTCTGTGATCTTGATTTTTTTTATGTATCTTTGTTGGATACACGCGGCCACAATATATATTTTTAGTTATCTTTGCCATATGTGTCCAACGCGGATACATTACTGTGGAATAGGCTCAATAAAATAAGCACTCCAATTGACAGGCATACTGCCGTTTGACACAAAGTGTATGGAGTCTTATGAGACCAATCACACGTTGAGAACGCGGAACGTCGGCTGTGCATGTGAAAGGCCTCATAAGACTCCATACACTTCAAAGCGTCGGTTCGTCTCCCAACTTTCCGTCTTCCGCTAGTGTGAAAAGGCAGTTATGCTGCACTCATCCCTCAAGATCAACTTTGTATCGAAGAAACTCTTGTTCCTTTTAGAGGACGTTTGTCTTTCAGACAATATATAAAAACAAGCGCCCTAAATTTGGAATAAAGCTTTACAAATTATGTGTTAGTAAAGGGTTTACTTATAATCTTAGCGTATATTGCGGAACTGGCAAAGTTGAAGGCCAGTCCGGTTCATCTGGCGTGATAATATCACTCATGAATAATTTACTTAATGAGGGAAGAACCCTCTATAGGAACAACTACTACACAAGTGTCTGGGGTTACCAACTGTCCTTTATTTCAAAGAACAGTCCTTTATTTTACATATTCAGTTCTTTGTCCTTTGAAACAACCGAATTGTTCTTTAAAAATAAGCTAGCTGTAAAAAAAGAATTTTGTTAAAATATCTACATTTAGTAATTGGGTAACGTCATTTCAATGCAAAATCAAAGTAAACGTCGTGTTTTGTTACCCATGCACGTCGAATTCGATTCTGGTTCGCTCTATAAACTGGACTATGAGCCGAGGCCAGCCATGGTCAATGTCACGGCCATACAAATTGTTAAAAGAAGAGAAGAGTAAACTTTGACTAACATAATCTTAGAAACTTGGAATTGAAAATTGTACGTTTAAATAAATTTGAAACAGGACGGTGGGTGGAAGATATTGTGACGTATATATTTTGAAATATATACATACACTTTACGTCACTGGGCAAATCTACCATATGGAACTATCTTCTTGGGACAATAAAACCGGTGAACCATCAAAACTAACTTTGTATTTTTTTAAAAACCAACTTAACTTATTTGACTAACATAATTTAGTACGGGCATACCCCCTACTAGGGGTAGCCCGTACGGGGCTTAACTACAACTTTGACTTTTTTCTGCACTTCACTGTTACTACCTACTTCTTATCTAATCTCATGTCTTTCTAATTTCGTTCTCTCCCTCTTTAAATATTAAATTTTCCAGTGTTTGTTTCGCATTTCTACGCGACCCAGTTTGTTTAATGTTGTTATTTTATTATTATAAGAGTAACCTAGAAAATTGTTTAATTTATACTTTATAAACCTTGACACCTCACGTATATCTTTATTTAGCAAAATTCCCAATGTTAAATAACCTAATTAAAATGTATACTTATTTTAAAATTCCCAATAATGCATATTTTTAAAATTCCC
This sequence comes from Listronotus bonariensis, assembly GCA_014170235.1. Lineage (NCBI taxonomy): Eukaryota > Metazoa > Arthropoda > Insecta > Coleoptera > Curculionidae > Listronotus > Listronotus bonariensis. Next base: position 17,969 of record JACEGR010010466.1, read on the forward strand.
AAAATGTATACTTTTTTATACTAGGTGTTCACAATATCTTTTAAACAGAACTAGCAAAAGGTATTATTTATCACTTTCCGTATATTAAAATAATATAATAGTATACTAAGGGTTTTAGAGTGTTGTATGGTGTTTTTATTTTGCATTTTAGATTTTTAGTATAGAAAATAAACACCAAAATGGCAACTTCAGTTTCTGAAACTGACTCCGACAATTCAAAAGAAATACAAAAGAAGGATATTAGTGACGATGACCCTACAAATGACAACACACCACCACGAAAAAAAAGCGGTTGTGTAAATTTAATAAAAAAATGGTTAGAATGTCCAGAAAACAAAATTTGGCTTAGGAAAATAAAGAACCTATATGAAGCAAGGTGTACTTTATGTTACTCTACGTTCTCGGTGGGGGCAATGGGACATTATGTAATAAAACAGCAAGAACCAGTTAAGCTTAATTTATCTTTTAATTTAATGGACTGTCAAAACGAATTAAACAAAAAATTGTACCATAATTCTTAAATAGCACATAAAGTGTCATGCGGGCGCACCAAAGCGGAGGCTTATGTAACTGATATTTTAGGACCGTTTGCTTTAGAAAGTAATATATATAAATTAAAAAATATTCAATTTGCAGTTCAAATTGATGCTTCTAATTGAAAGAACCGAAAATTGTTTTCCCTTTGTGTCCAATATTTTACTAGGAAAGATGGTTTGACAAATGCCATTATTGACTTTTATGAGAACCCTAATGAGTCAGCAGATGGAATGTTTTAAGCTGTCAAAAATTCTTTAAGCGGGTTAGGGTTACCAATTTCAAACATATCATGCCTAAATGCAGACAATACCAACTCAAATTTTGGTTTAAATCATCTACTTTATACAAATATTTTAAAAAAGATCAATTTGTTTTAAAAGCTAATTGTCATGCCCACATTATTCATAATTAGTAGATTCGAAATATACGTGTTGCTCCC
>JACEGR010010467.1:0-18941 GCA_014170235.1 Listronotus bonariensis
CAAAATGCAATAATTGTAATGAAAAAATTCTTGTCCAGTCGGGTCATCCAAATTAATTATCCGCTATAATAACTTTATTATTAGTCAAAATGAAAATTTGTGTAAATTGGCAAACTGGTATTATTTTAAACGCTCTTTAATATTAAAATTTAAAAAAATGGCAATTTTTGTTTTAAAACCAAATCGTAAAATACAATTCTTTATATATACCACCCTGTATAATATATTAACATTTAAGAAACCTCTCGAAAAGCTTTAAATAATACCATATGCGATACTTATATGTAATTTATAATAATTTTGGATATATTTTTTTAATTAAACACCCTGCATGTATATTGTATTACTATTAGAAATATATTTAAAAAATCTAAATAAAAATACCAAATTCATTATGTCTACTGTAGTTTTAAAAATAAAATAAAATGGGCCCACAGTAATCCGACAAACGTTTTGCAGGGCAATAGAAGACTATAGAATTTATCGGATTATAGTATACTGTCCCTCTATAGTCGGGTGTTTTTTGTTTAAGAATACCTTATAATCTTACAAAAACTGAAACAATTGTGGTGGCCGCGTGCAAGTGACAATCCGTTTTAAAATGCATTGGCGATAATTTGCCAACATTTTTATGTATATTTGACAGTACCAGACCTGTCGGATTACAGTGTGCGCCGGATTAGACAGCGTTCGGATTATCACCAATATAATTCAAATGTTACAAATAGTGCATAATGTAATTTCCAGTGTTTATATGGCACTAATCTTAGTCCTTACATTTTGATTCTGTAAATATTTGTAAAACTATAAGAAAAAACCTATCAGATGAAAGCGGTTTAGAAAACGTTGTAAAAAAATAAAATATTGTGGTTAAGGAGGAATATATATTAAAAAAAAATCATTGGGCTGTTGCTTTAACTGCGATACATTATTATATTATGACTAACTTAATATTATACTATTTGCTTGTTCTAGCCGAACAATATAATAATTTATAGTAGTTATTCTTTTGTTATAAATATTCTTTATTTAAAGATTTTCCTATAAGCTGTCGTCGTATTTCAGATGTTCCAGCTCCAATTTCATATATCTTTGCGTCTCTGAGGAGTCTGCCAGTGGGATAATCATTGATATAGCCATTTCCACCTAAAAGTCATGACAAAAATATTAAAAGATGGTTTTGTAACTTTATATTCTTTGGCTTAAAATCGTAAGCCCTAATAAAGTCATGTCAGTGAAGACTTTTGATGAAAGTCCATAATACCAGCTGCGATTTTAATAAAAAAATATTTTACTTTTGTTTTTGTATATTGTTTAAAATCAGAAACCTTTTAGAGGGAAAAAATAATTATTTGTATTGTCTAAACAATATATATGTTATTTATTTAGGGTTTGCAAAATATCTTCCGACAAACTTTAAGGGGTGATTCTTTATTAAAAAATAAGAAAAACACTTTATATGATCCTATTGTTATGTCCGAAAAGTCCTACTTTTGGAACTACAGAGTTGTAAAATTTAAAAAAATGATTGTTTTATACCAGCTCAGATATTTTAAAGAAATTTAATATAGGTCTCCTACATATCAAAATAATTTTTTAAAGTACAAAAAAATACCAGTGTTGTTGGTAAGATATATAGGGTACATATTTTTTTAGAAAAAATTGTATGCCGCTGCGTCCCCTTAAAATAAAAAAATAGTTTATTGGATTTTTGTTAAGTTTTAAGCAATTTTAATATCTTATTTTTTTGTATTCGATGTAAGGTTTTTGCGTAAATAAAATAAAAACATTTCTTGACATGGTCATTTAATATTGCTAATATCTAACTATTATAGTATTTAAATCAAAATTAATTTCCAACGCAAAAAGATTCGTGAATACATCAATGTTTTAATTTTTAAAGAAGGTAATGATTGGCAAAGCAAACATAATATTCTCAACTTGACTACCATGTTATTCTAAATAAGCAGCGATTTAAGCATGCCGGGAAATGATTTTTATTTTCCCACGCGAAAACCATAAATCGAATAAAAAAGTCAAAAGACCAAATATGTTGAAAACTTAACATGAATCCGAAATATTTTTTTGAGGAAAATGCAGTGGCATACCATTTTTTTAATATTTACAGTTAATCCCTCGCGGACGACACTAATAAAAAAAATATTTTTTCTTGTATGTTCAAAAATGCCCTTTAATACATAGAAGACGTCTCTCAAATTTTCCAACAATATCTGTTATGGTAAAAAGGTATTGTAAAAAACATTTTTTATTTAGTTTTGCCACACTGTGATTCCAAAAAAAAGTTTAGGACATATTTTTAAATAAAGTATTTTCCTATTATTTGTTAAAGCATTACCCCTTAAAGTTTGTCGGAAAATTTGGTGGACACACTGCATAACTAACATTTACATTGTTTAAAAATTCAAATAATTATATCCTCCATTTAAGAGGTTTCAATTTTAAATAATATAAAAAAATATAAAAAATAGTTGAAATCGGAGCTGCTATTGAGGACTTTTGACGATTGTCTGTTTTACAGCTTCATTGATTCGACTAATAGTATAGTATCAGTCTCAAATAACCACCACCCATTTAAAAATAACTTGAAGATCTTGTAAAACGTTTTATTTTAAGTATGATCATGACTATAAATAAAATAATTTTCCCCTATTTTATCACTATGCAATACTCGTATATTACAATTAGGAGATAAAAATAGGTTTTAAAATCTTTTTTGTTTAATTGTCTCCTTTGGTGACCTAGTTTACTTCAAGTATATCTCTAAAAGCGCAAAATAGATACATATATATTTACGACCATAGTAATCATACTCAAAAACGTTTTTAATTTTTTTTTTTGGGTATTTTGCACTTTTTAAGCAATTTGTTCAAATTAACTTAACCAAAAACTAATATTGATTATGTTGCGGTTAAGCGGTTATTTAAACAAAAATTTTAATTTTTTTACTATATACATTATTTTCACAATGTGCCGAACCTGACAGCTTAAGTTGACAAATTATTACCCAAATACAATAAAAATTTACTGTCCTCATCTCAAAATAAAAGCTACCATTTAAGTCATTTATTTAAATTCTTAAAACGGTATTTTGTTATGCTTTATTTCACTCTCAATGCAGCCTTTAAAAGTTGACGTATTTTTACCAATATTTGTAAGTGTTTTTGGTCTAGCTTAGAAATAAAACCACGGTTTTAAGAAAATATCCAGACGGTAAAATTAATTACGAAATTCGCTGAAAAGTTTACACAAAAGAAAAAAAAGCCAACATTAACAAATAATATCCAGACTAATGTAATTTTTTAAATATCTTATTACAAATCAAATATTGTATGTGGTTTTAAAGCAAATATTACGAAAATTAAATATCTGCTATTTAAAGCAAACAAAAGGGTTTTAGTCGAAAAGGACGTGATTTTTGTGTGACAGACAAAATGAAAAAATACTGGATCAAAAGCTTTTAAACAATATGTCATGTTAACGAAACGAGAATAATAAAGAACACATCCGTTCAGAACTATAGCCTAATTAAATATAACAACTTCTTATTAACTTTTTCGGTAAGTAACTTTTAATTTCTGGATTGTGGTCTTAACGTCTTTAAATATGAAAAGATGTACAGAAAACTTAAACACGAAAGCTTTTAAAATGTAATTTTTATCTCTGGTTACGCTGGTGAAGCCAAAATTTAAAAATCTATTAGGGTAAGGCCATATAACAGCCGGCGAGTAAAAATACCAACGTCGGACCAGCGTTTATTAATCTGGAATACTACGCCTTGGATGCGACATCCAAATTGCGGAATAAATGTCAACAGGCTTCAACTTTTTGTCTACACTAAAGCAATTAAAATCTAACCAGAGACAGTTTTAGTTTTGTTTATCGTTGTTTACGTTTCACATTGTCATCAAAGTTTGCATTTTGCAAAACTTTGAAAACTGAAGGTCTCCACCGCAGCAACAACTAAATTTGTTTCAACTTGTTTTAACTTTTTCTTTAATTCTACCGACTTAAAATGGAAACACGAAATACACAAAAACATTTTTATTTTGTTGCTAAACAATGACCAACTTATCGGAACATTATGTAACTTACGTTGATCACGCAAGCGGCGAGGCGCTATGAAACGAGATTCGAGAATAGATCCGCTGCATGGCAAAAGGTCGCACTAATGTGGGTACTGAATTAAAAGGTTTTATACCGGTGTCACTGAATTTATTAGACAAGCCATAACTCCGGGAGTTTTAGACATATTATAATGTGACTTGGTATAGCTAAACAGTATGGGAAGAGGAGAGTTTTCCTAAATTTTTTGTTTTTAGCCCCGCCAATATAGACGTGCCGCGCCGCTTATATTGGTGGGGTTTCATTTAATTACATGTAAAGCAGCTCGGCGAATTTTCTCTTGACGCGACGCTTCGTCTAAGTGGGCGAGCACCTTTAAGGTTTGGCCAGAAATTGCTTTAATTACAATCGCAATGTTTTATTGATTAATATGAAAGATATGAATAAAACAATTTGGCAAATTACCATTTTTGTGTCTAACTATTATTTTTCAAAAGCAACCCTTTTAGACAATCACTTTTATGTAAACATGTTTTTGGCAAATCCAGCAATACCAATTTATTTTTGATCGGAATAAAAATAAAGTAATAAATAAAAATGGACACCTACATAGTTTCAGTACTACAAAACACTTAAAAAAATGAAGTATATGTAAAAACTTTTAAAACTATCAAACTACTATTTAGAATTGTCTTAGAAATTCAAAAATGTTAAAATATGTTAACATATACATTTATAATTTTAAAATTTAAGTAATTTTCGGTTAAACCGGAAGTAACCACAAAGTGAGAAATATGCGAAAACTCTCTTTTTCCATACAATTTTGCTACTTAGCATGTCTCAATTTGATATGTCTAATGCTCTATTTATGGCTTGTCTAATAGATACCTTGACACCCGATAGAAAAAAAATATATAAAAAATAAAGAGTTGTTAATTTTTTTCTATACAGAGTAGTCCCTAAGTAATGGGCCAAAGCTCTACTGAAGAATTGCGATGTTAAAATATTGCGATTTAACTAAACTTACCTTAGTACAAAAGTTGATGTCAATCGAGATACAGGGGGTCAAAGTTTAAAAAAATATTTTCAAATCATTTCGATAATATCTAATACATTTTGAATATTGTAATAAAATTCGGTATCTAGGGGTTTCTTTATATGAGCCATTCATATCTGATGGTAATATTTAGTTGTTAACTTGAAGTTACCTAAAGTTCTTTAAACTTAGAACTTTAGAACATTTTGTGCTACTCTGAATGTACCATTTAAGTTAACTAGTAAATTCTTCCATGCTTTCTACACAAAAAAGGTGTACTTTGTAAGAATGACTCTGAGCCAACGTTATCAAGATATTTGCATTTAAGTGATTCAGTGCAACCAAAAAGTATATGAAAGAAAACATTATAATTGAATCGTGATTTGTGAAAGGGGCATTAGTCACCAAACAACCATTTTTCAGTTATTATTTTTTTCGAACCCGGCATTGGTCTAACTATCGTTTATTGTTAAAATGGCATCAGTGCTTTCATTTACGAGATTATTATGGCCGCGCTAAAAATGCGGAGTTTGTTTAAACGGCATCAGTCTGTGACTTATGCCGCTTTAACAAAATTGCGCCGGTAACGTTGCGTGTTACTTTGATTTTTAGGTTAGTATTGAACCTGTCGTATTGAAAGTTGTTGTTTACATGATTTTTAATACAATTTTCTTATAATTTATTGCAATAAATATAATGAATATGAGCGAAAGTGAGAGTGAGGCAGACAGTGTTACTGAAGAACGTAATTCACGCAAAAGAAAACGTGATCCAAGCAAATAGACAAGAAACAAAATCAAGGATGCGGGAAGTAAAGGCAAATCATACGTTAACCATAAAGGGAATACCGTACAAAGCAAAAACCAGGAATATCTTGCGGGTAAGTAATAAAACAATTATTTTTTAAACTTTAGCTTCTAATATTGTTTTTCCTTTTTGCATATAATAGGTGTAAAAGAAATGTTTGCAGACTCTTGGTGAAAATAATTGCATGGATATATATCACCAAGTTTTATGATATGGAAAGTAAGAATAAGCAAGATCTGTTTATCCAAGGACTCATAGATGTTCATTCTATCAAGAAACGACGCCCATGAAAGGACTCTCCTAGATTAAACACAGCAAATTTCAAGTACCACTTACTGCACGGCTGTAGACGAGTTGAAGTATGTCTGAAAACTTTCACATCGGTGATGGAATGGAATACAAAGTGTGTCAGAAGAATAAGAGAACTCAAGCAAAGAGGGAAACCCCCAGAAGACAAAAGGGGAGGTCTATTACCTATAGCTTACCTACGGCTGTCAAAATAAAGGTCCAAGAACACATTGACTTATTTCCACTAAAAGAATCGCATTACTTTGTTATTTGAGCTCCGACCTGAATTTAAAAATAATGCATAAGTTGTACTGTGAAAAATATCCGGATAAGAAAGTTAGCTATTCTTTTTACCAATCTTTTTTGAAGAGAATTTTAAATATAGATTTGAAAGGCCCCAAGTTGACACATGTTGCACTTGTGAACAACTTAACTTAAAAATAAAGTCACCCCATTTAAATGAAGTTGCTAAACGTGCTGCAGTGGCTGAACTAATGGTTCATAAACGCAAAAGTAGAAAATTTTATTCAGGTTTAAAACACGAAGCATCTTATGATGGAAAGAATGAAGATAATGTTTTATCTTTAGCATTCGATTTTATGCAAAACATTTCTTTGCCCAAAGTCCCTGTTCAAGAACTCTTTTATCTTCGCCAATTGACTGTAAACGTCTTCGCCATCTCCAATATTAAGGCTAAAACCAGTTTTTTCTACGTATACCATGAAGGTGAAGCAAGGAAAGGACCTAACGAAGTATGTTCGTTTTTGCATGACTACTTAAAGCACATTCCAGAAAAGTTTACAGAACTGCGACTGTTTTCCGACAACTGCTCAGCCCAGAACAAAAATCAGGCTCTCATGAGGTACATGCTTTTCCTGACAGACTCTGGCAGATTTAAAAAAATCAACATTTTTTTCCTGTGAGGGGTCACAGTTTTTTACCCTGTGACAGGGATTTCGGAATTGTTTCTCGAAGATTAAAAAAACATGACAGAATTTTTAGCGTGCATGAAGTTACTGAACACATTATTTTGAGTGGCAAACCAGGCAAATTTCATGTCAAAGAAGTTAAAGCGACAGATATTTTGGACTTTAAAATGTGGTGGAAAAATTATTATACGAAGACTGCCATTTCTGAGAAAACTAAACATAAACCAAGAAAGGACAGAATAAATTTTGCAGTAAGTACTCTATACCAATTTGTTTATGATCATGACATGAAAGGTTACATAAAGGCGTTCCCTACAATAAACTGCCTCATCTCTCACACTTTTTTCATGAGCCTTCAGAGAGGTTCACCTGTCCCGCCAGATAGATGTCCATATTCATCCGGAAAGGTTCCTATAAAAGCTTCAAAAATGATAGTTTCGCCAAACTTAGGCAATACGTGCCGCATAAACACCAGGCATTTTATGAAGCCATCTTAAACTGGCCAGTGAATAATGTCATTTAAGAAGACGAATAGAAAGAAGTCTATCTATTTTGTTGGCTAGTGTTTTTTAAATTTTGTAATTATTATGACTAATTATAAGTTTGTTTGAAAAACACGTTGTACGTTGATATTATTACATGATACAGAAAAAATTAAAAACTCCAGAAGAACATTTATTTCCTAAAAATTTTCAATTTGTTAAAAGGGCATCAGTGGTCAACTTTCAAAATTTTGCAAACCCACTATATATAAATCTAGAAAGACAGTTTGTCCAGAAGTAATGCTCATTTGTTGATATACAACACTATAAAATTATGAAAATTGCTAGTTCAGCATCCCTTGATCATCGAAACAGTTTTTTTAAATTTTCTTAAAAGTTACTCAACTTGACTGGTGCCCTTTTAACAAATCACGATTCAATTATTCGTTTATGATGAGGCAGTTGTATAGTAAAAAATATTACCCCAGCGGAAACTTCTACAAAAATAATTTTATCCAACACTTACATATAATATCTACATATCAGATTTTGAGGATATAAAGTGTACTATAAGTCACTAGTGAGCCAGTACCCTTTAGCTCACTAGTGAATTATAGACTTTAGCTCACTAGTGATTTATACTAATTCTTTATTACTTCCAACATTTCACAATTAAAAAAATAACATAAAACAACTAATATATTATACTACAATTTATTCGTGTTTATATTAACAGTAATTGTTATATTAGATTTATCTTGGACAACGCTTACATTGTGCGGAGTGTTCTTCAGAAGTCTTTCAGCACTAGTACTTGCCTTGGTGCGCTCTTCACCCTGTATTCGTCTTGCAATCTCAAACTTGTTAGAGATGCACCTTCTAAATATCCTTCTGCCACGGTAGAAGACTTCCACCCGCCATGGAGTTTAAGGTTGGTGATATCGGCCCCAGCGCGTTGACTAGAAGTGTCGCTGAAGAACGCCGCATGCTATGACCACTATATAAGATTTCTCATCAGGTAGTTGCAAATAGTGAGCAACTACTCCTCGGAATTTTTTGAAATTTTATTTATTCCCACGCATTGCCTAGTGCATTTGCCTTTTTTAAAAGTTGACAAAATCTTTGTGAGGCGTGTTCTCTGGCCTTAGGGACACATATATTTTCTAGATAATTCAAGCACATTTACCAAAAATCCTTCTTTAAAATTGTAAAGCTTCTTGATTTGTTCGTTTTAAGGCCAGGCATAGAAACATATATGTACTGGCCTTTATCTACTATATCTTCAATACTTAAGCGAGTTAGTTCGTCACAACGGCATGCACCAGCGATTCCCAATATCAATATAACCTATAAAAATCCGAACAGATAAATATTTAATACCAGAAACTAAAGTAAATTCATACCTTTGACATTAAGTGTTCGTCGTCAGGTGCCTCAGCCAAAAATTTTTCAATGTATTGCCTCTCCAGAATTTTTGCCTTTTTCGGTTTGAAATTTCTTGAATTGCTCTTCAAATAAGCGACAACTTTTCCATACCTCCCTATATCCACGTTCTTATATACTTTTAAGGTCGTTTTTATCATTGAATACTTGGTCCACATTGATGAGAGAGCAACTTTTTCCGATAAAAACAGAAAGTAAGCCATAATAACATCTTCATTTATAGTACCAACTCCTCGCCTTTTCCTCCATGCTTCAAAATCTTCAAATTCTTTATTGTACGTTAGTTTTGACTTCTCTGGAATTAAACTGCATGTCGCTACCGCAGCTTCTTCGAAAATTTCCGCAGGAACTTTACAATTTTCCATTTCGCAAAGCATTTTTATGTTTGTCTACAAAGTTGTTTACTAAACAAACCCGTAGTTACCAACAAAATGCATTACAACCAAACAAGCTTGCTTTCCAAAAATACAAAATTTTGTTGCTGGTGTTGACAATGACAAGTAACAAATAATGGATGACGTTTTCAAATTATTTTCGATATTAAAAACGATTTATACGAAAGTGTTGGATAAAATTTTGTATTAGACACGTGAGTTATTACATATAAGTCACTTAAGAAAATTACCTCTCTCGCCCTTCGGGCTCGAGAGTTAAACTTTTCTTGCGTGACTTATATGTAATATAACTCACTTATCTAATAAATAACTATTACTTGGTTGCGTCAAAATAGTTTTTATGTGACAGATTTTTGTCAAAATAAAGCAAATTTTCTATTTGGGTAAAAATATTATTATTAATGTTGTGAAATACTTTTAAAATAATGATAGCTTTCATAAAGCAGTAAAACAAGCACCTAAAGCCTTAAAAATTATAAAAAGTAGGTACAAAATATAATTTAAATAATCCATATCCATCCAAGGCTTCAGACGCAATGTTTAACAATAATTTGATACAAAAAGTAGCCGCAACTATAACTTAAACTAAACTTCAAAAGATTAATTACCTTCGTGATATAAATATAGACTTTTGAAGGAAAGAGTGGCGAGCAGTGGTGTAGGGGCTAACGTGTCAGCCTCTCAACGCAGCGATCCGGGTTCTAATTTCGGATCGGATTTTTCATTGCTCGTCACCTCACAGTTGGCAATGGTAAACCACTGTGTAGTACTCAGCAATTCCTAGGTAGTAGTTATTTAAAAAATAACGTCCGCAGTGGCACTACCGCGTTGTCCAAAAGGTACTGTGAAATGCAAAAACTGCATGTTTCAGTGCTTGGATAACGTTGACAGAACACGACAATAATGAGTTAAACATCCAGTAACCCGGCACTTACGATACACTGGTATTTAGGCATAAGCCTTCGTAAGATGTCATAAAGATAAAAAAAGAAACATGTTACTATCGGGGGTAATTACACAAGTGCATCAAATTATCGATAAATTTTTTGAAAGCGTATTGCCTAAAAACTACTAGAGTTTATTTTCATATTCTGGCGATATGTAAAAATGAACAAGAGTAGTTTTTAAAAGGCAATACACTTTAAAGCTAAATTATCTGATTATTTTGATGCACGAGTGTAATTTAGGAAAAAATTACTCGAACAAAGTGAAACTACCAAATAAAGGAATATTAATTTTTAAATCCAACAATTAAAAACATGACAGTACAATTCTCGATTTTTCACTATGCAATTATCGCTGATTATCAAGCAATAATTGTCAAGTAGACAAATGGGTGAGTGTAATTTTCAAAACAATGTTATATAGATAAAAGGAATAATTTCCTGATGTTTTTTTTGAAGCTGCTTAAGGTATTTATGAAAAGAATTTAATTTCTCGATGAATACAACTAAGCAAAGCAAGAGCATCATATCAGCAAATCAGTATAATTAAATGAGTTTGGGGTTTTAGGTAAAAACAGTGATAGGAGAGTTCGGCAAGATGGATCTTAGTTAAAATGGTACAAGAAACAGGAAAGAGGTCACAATTTGTCATTGTGCAAAAAATAAAAAGAGTTTAGTAGAAATACCACATAATTTTCAAATCCAATAAGAAATTTGGGACTATAAAAAATATTTTGTTTTGTTTACTTTAAACAGAAGCTTAAAATGATTTTATATATTTTGTTTCGCTGTGATAACTATAAATTATATAAAACATTCTATAATTTGCAGTTATTTTTATTTGTAGGAAAAATATTATATAACCACAATTCCAAAGTTTCAAAAGATTTACAATAAAATTTATATTTAGTTTTAACATGTAAACAAACCCTGTATGTACAAAACTGTCATTTTAAAAAATTCTAGGTTATAAAAATGTCAATTTTGAAGCATTTTTGGTTATAAAATAAGAATTGTATGAATTCTAATACACCTACGTTTAGTAATTTGAAATCTAGATTCTCATTTATTTATTCCGCTGGGGTAAAATTTCTACTATAGTTAAGGGTAATACGCTGTTTCTAAAGGCATTTTTAGGTTGCACTAAATCACTTAATAACGAATATCTAGAAAACGCTTGCTCAGAGCGATTCTTACAAGGTATACTTTTTATAGCGCATTTTCAAATATAATATTTTACTCAAATGGTACAAACAGAAAAGAGCAAAAAATATGCGAAGTTTAAGAGAAATTCAAAGAAGTTTAGGTATCGTCCTCTAGTTAACACCTAAGGATTAACATAGGATATGATTAGCTTATATCAGAAAACAGTGACAATATTTAAAACGTATTAAAAAAATGTTTAAACTTTGATACCCTGTATCTCAGGTATTATCAACTTTTGTACTAGGGTAAATTTAGTTAAATCGCTATATTTTAACGTCGTAATTGTGTAGTTGAATATTGGCCTATTACTTAGGGACCACCCTGTATATAAAGAGAAAAAAAACCTTATATGCTATTGATCAAAGTTAAGAATGATATACTTTTAATATCATTTTATAACTATTGCTAGCGTAGCAGGAGATAACTGTCAATACTAGTTTCGGGCATGGAATAAAAAAACCGTGTTACTTGGGTATTTAGTTAAGTACAAATAAACTTTATTACAACTTCGAACGGTCTATCGGCGTTATCTGGCATAATTTTTTAACGCATTTTCTAAGTTTCTCGTTTGGACTAACAAGACCACTGTGCGGAACGGTAAGCCAGATTTATATTTGGCCATGGCTTTTAAGACACGCATGCTCGTTAACCCACCTATTTGTTTACTACGCGAGATCGAAAAGACCCGAAAAATGCTTTTATCCACTGCGAATCTAAATGTAGGTTATCTATGATGCAATTACCTCTTTTTTTTAATTTATGCTAAGTTAGAAAAGTTAATAAACCTGTTATATGTAAATTATTAAAAACCAAAAGAAGATAATGGTTAATGTGTATTAAATCATGTTGCATAAAATATTAGCAACAAATACAACAAACAACGGGAACACACAAATTCCTATGTGTTGCAGAATGGAAAGAGCAAAATAGCGCTAATTGTTGTCTTTTGAAAACACCTGTCCTGGGACACACGGTATAATATGTTGATGCATATATTATTACTCCCCGTAAAATGGAATCTTGCTTTTTAAAGCGGTTTTTAAAACTAAGCTTCATACTGAAAGATACAGGCCCCCGAAAAGAACTTCGCCCCTCCCGCCCCTAAACCCTGGCTACTCCACTGGTACCGTTAATAAATGGTGCAAAATAAACTTTCAGTCAACCCCCTAGGCCTAACGAAGTGAAAATCAAAAGGGGTCAAATATTTAGGAGTTATATTTGACCAAAAATGGACCTGTGGACCACATTTAAGCAAATAACTTACTTAGAAACTAAATAAACAACTGGAAACAATGAGCCTGGCAGAAAAAAACCTGTGCCGGTTTTTCCAGGAAGAAGAAGAAACGGCAGAATACTTATTGTGCTATTTTAAAGCCCTTTGTCGTCTGCGGTTTGTAAGGCTGGGTCAAGAAAAACCCAAAGCGGCAACTTTCAAGCCAGTCTTAAGCTTGTGGAGTCTTATTAAAATGAACGGCTTGGATAGCTTACTCTAAAATATAGATGGAGAACCCACAATAAACCTGAGCAGGTTGCAGTAATAGAGGATAGACAATCCACCTGTAAGCTAATATAATCTAATATTTGCTTAAAAATCATTTTATGAAACTGGGCGCCTATTATAAAATTTTGATTGATATACTTTACAAACATGTGCTTAGAAAATAATAATTTTAAATTGACTAAAATTTTTTGCTAGTCAGTAAATAATTTTATTGCTTTTTATTATTTTAGTATAATAATGACAAAAATTGTACCCAAAATTGATTGTATACGAAAATAAAATTTTCTTTCTCTCTTTAAATACTACTAACTTGTTCTTATAGCGCACTATGAAGCAAAAATTAGTTTACCGTATGATATTTTCGTCTCTTCTAAGATTAAAAAGAAATAGATAATATCTTTTGAATATTTTTTAAGGACCATTTAATAATTTTGCATTTAAGGTTATTATTATTGAATAGTTTGTTGCTTGGTAGTACTACTAAGTAGGAATAAAAAAATCTAAATTGTGGCACGTTAAAAGTTTATACATTAAATATTTAGAAAAGTTTTTTATCTTACCCAAAATCTGTATTGAATCTAAGGCCATCTGAGTTGCTTTTTCTGCGCAATACAAAATGACCCCTGCACAGTCCTTACTATTTATTCTTCCATTATCACAGGCTCTAGCCACGCTATAAAGATAACTACGGCAGGCGGATAAAGTAGTATACATATCAGCCAATTTACCCTAAAATGCATTTTTTTAATTAGTTACTTATAGTTTACAAAACTTTTTTTCCCAAGGTTTACGAGTGGTTTGCTTAATAAACTAAATAAGCAGTTGATATCTCAAAAACCACTAATAATTGACGTCTAGTGTATTATACATTTTGATGAAAAAATGCAATAGAGTCAAAATTTGTTAAAAAATACAGTGTGAACCAAATTTAACTTGCACACTTTTTAACTACCGATAACTTTTTTCTGTTGCGCCTATCTTTTTTATTTTTAAGGGGATAATAGGTAAATATATTTTTTCTGGGTTTGCCAATTTTGGTCAAATAGATTTAGACAGAACCGGACTTACGGGATTTTTTCCAAAATGATGCATTTAACTCCATTGTAAAAGAAATCGAGTTTATCTGCAATTAGGCTAAGACGCTTAATTTTAATTAATTTATTGTAAGTTGTGTCAGAATCCAACTCAGGAACTACAGTAACCTTACGTTTTTGATTTTCAAAGCACACTAAAAAAGTTCCCTATTAAAAGCATGCATGCTTTATGGGAAGAATCACTTATCAAAAATAATTATAATTTCTGAATCCTCGAACTGTTGACATTCGCTTTTACTGAATCATTTCCCATATTTTGACTACAAGAAAAAAGTACAAGCCTAATTGAACGTAGTTATGCAAAAACCTACCAACCAACAAATATTTTGTTTTGAAAAAATCGATAATATTGTTTTAGAATACTTTTTTTATTTTGTTTCTTATAAGTTTAAATTTATTCTGTTGCAGCGAAAATAAGTTGAATGCTATTTAAATGGAATTTCTAATATGTAGTTACTGATTTTTATTTTTTAAAAAGATTTTTGTGGATTGGTAGGTTTCTGTATATTATAAAATAGGGTTTTTACACTGAAATTAATAAAATACATAATAAAAAAACAACATAACTTTTTATGTTGAACATCGTTATCATAATTAACTTCAAAGTCAAAATTGGCTACATCAAACCCTTCAACATCTCTACTATATTGCCGTCGGCTTCTAAATTTTGAGAAAATTCGTGACAGTCAACCGGAATCAGATGCATCATTTCCCTAATATTTTCTAGTTTTTCTTCTGAAATTGATTTTCCATTTGGCCATAACTTAATGAGATCTAAAAATACGTCATTTTCTAAGGGGCAATTTCTTTTGGTTTTCTTTTTATGTCAACTTCTTGAAATGGAGCATCAAAAGAATTTTGTTGAATTATCAGGGCAAAGGGTTTATTTTTTTCTTTTCGAATACTTCGAATATAAAGCCAGTTAATAGCTATTTTTCGGTTAACAATGTTTTTTCAACATTTTTTATGCCATAAAACCCAGTTGATTTCATCTCAGTAACAACAAACGGCTTTTTCTTTCGGCAGCTACGCATAACGTTCATGTATTCCCCTGGTGTGTCTTTGATGGTGCTTTAGGGCTGATTCTATATCGGCAAAATCCAAATCATTTGGTAAGAAGCTGTGTCCTGAGTATACAAATTTTAGTGTTATATCTTCCAGTTCAGGGATACTGTGTGAAATATATTTTAGTAAAAGAGTAAGCTTTATATTTTGGTTCTTACCGCCACATGAGTCACTCCAAAGTATAAGATGACGAACAGTCGGCAACAAAATACTTTTTACATGTTTAAGGATACAAGAACCTACTTCCTGAGCACTTCGTAATATAACAAAATATCCTGTCGTCCTTTCCACCATGTATGCTAGCATTATAAACCCATATCTGGCGTTTATAAAAAGCTTTGTTTGTCGAGATTCTTGACAGAGGCAAAGTTTTTTCTAGATCAAACGAAAGACATTCCGTGTGATTATTATTTTTGGCTAATAAAAATCTTCTCTTCTTAATCTTTGGGCGTTTTTGGCGATCTCAAGGTGTTTGTTGTGCTTTTATCTTAGTTCGTTTTTTATCTGGATCGGTTTCATTATTCGCTTGAATTTTAGGCAAATCGCAAATGTTGCAGGTATCCTTTTCTAAACGTTTAAATTTTATATTATAAACTTTTCGTACATTTTTTTATATTTTATGATGCTTGGCTTACTGGATTTTGGTTTTCTTTACAGTACATATTATACATCTTTTCAAGAGTTACTTCCGGAGGCAAAAATTCGGAAATTTTTTCTGCAGTAATGCGACTTATATTTTGGAATTTTTTCAATCTGATCCGCATCAGTTTGGATTTTCTGCTCGCTTAGTTTATTGTGCCCTCCTTGCTTTATCCCTCTTTGATCTGTAATAGGTGCCCCGCCTCTAAACTTTTTAAGAGCAGTATTTATCCTAAAAGTTGTAATACCAAAGGTTTTAATATACATCTCTCTACAAACAACTACATCTTTTAATTTATATTTTCTGCTAAATTTATTTTTTTATATCTCTTCCATATGTGCGTTTTTGGGGAATTGTTGAATTCCTGCTGCAATGAAGTTAACTTGACAATTATACGATTTTAAAGACTAAAATCTCTCAAATTCACTTTTGCGTATATCAGGAGAGATCTTGTCGTTACATTTTAAAGTTTATTGGCAATTATAGACCCTAAACTCTTTCGGTTCAAATTTTTCCCCTTAGAATTATAGTATGACTGATTACTATTCTTTCTTATTTTCCTATCTGTCCTATTTTAAGATTCATACTTTCTTTTCCTTCCTTTTCGTAGCCTTTTCTTTGCCATGGTATTCTTCTGCATTTGCAGCCGGTCCCGATTTTTTATCTTTAGCTAAAGAAGTAAAATATGTACAAAATAAGAAGTTGAAACCTAACTATGATAGCCGACAGGTAAAACAATTCAATTAATCTATAATATTTTAATAGGACTATACAAGACTTACCTTCTGCATTATTCTCATAATTTTTCGCCATAGCGATAATCTTGCACGTTCTGCTTTTCACTATCCGTCTGTTGAAATTGTTTATTTTAGTAGTTTACACAAAACAAATCGGTTTTCAACACCAAAAACACAGTAATCAACTTTAAAGTAATTATTTTATCCAACACCGACTCCACAGAAAGCCTATCAACTACATCCAATATGGCGGCACTACTAGTCGAGTAGTGTATAATAAACTGGCGTTCCTTAGTACTTAAATATTTGTTATTGGGCATGTTTATCGTAATCAAAATATTTTTTTACGATATTTAATCGTAAAATATTACATATTATACAGTGTGTCTGATAAAGTTGGAACCATATGGAAAACTTTTTATTATTCATTTTCGAAAAAAAAATTCTTTATACAATGTTCTGCATGGTCTAAAACTTAATATGCAATTATTAAATTTTAATTTTCTTTAGTCTCATACGAGATATGTTAAAAAATTGAATTTTGCTCAAGAGTAAAGTACCTTAATTTTTGACAAAATCAGAAAGTGCTATTAAAGAACGTTGTTCAGAATTAATGAGCATGTACAAATATGAAATTACAGCAATTAAGCATAAGCATTCAGATTTGGTAAAAAACGCTAAAACTGTATCCTGCCAGAAAAGTAATAATAATTTATATGGAAGGAATTTTTATACTATAAATGCTGTAACTGCATATTTGTACGTCTTTTTTACTTTTTAAATTAAATTTTTGATATTAAAAACTAAGGTACTTTACTGTTTGAGCAAAATTTATATTTTTTGACATATCTCATATAGGATTTAAAAAAATAATAAAATTTGATAACTGCATATTGACTGAACTTTTTTCTCAAAATGAATAATAATGTTTTCCATATGGTTACAACTTTATCAGACGCAGTGTATAATCCAGTTAATATTAATTTTAGTCTTTAAACAAAAAAGTGAAAAAAAAATATAGAAAAAGAAATTGACATACCTACCAACGCAGTATTAATTTTTAGGTCGAATTTTGCATTACATTTTACACTGCTTTTATTTTAAACATGTAGACTAGAAAAATTTTAAACATTAGCATTATATTTCTATCTGTTTTGTTCGAATATTTTTGAATGTAGAATATATTATTAATGTACATTTAACATTACAATTAAATACATATTATGTTTTTACTTACAATGTTCACAAAATTTAATAGATGATTAAATTTAACATACATTCTGAGCTGATATGTATTTATTTATTTATTTCACTTTATTGTCTATAATAATCGAAAAGGATATGACAACGTCAAAGATACAAATTAGTACTATAATTAAAAAATGTACAATAATATTGTTTTAACAATCTTAAGTTTATACAAAATAAAATAAAATGCTAAACAAACTAATGTACTTTAAAACAGATTACAAATCACACAACCCCACCAAATTTGTTTTCACCATACTAGAGCAGGTATCATCTGAAAATAAATACTAATATTATAAACTAACTTATAAATATTAAAAATATGTTATGCGAACTATTTATTCTTTTTGTTGCCAGATTTTATCCCCTTCAATTGAGGCAGAATATTATTTTTGGTAGTTAAAACATAAATTTTTGTTTGGATTTTTTTTTTAAAAATAGGTTTGAAAATTTAAATAAAAGTTGTTTAACTATATAATTTGTGTCGTTTTTGACAATTATGTCCCAAAAATAAATTTTAATATACAGAATTAATATTATTAAGAGACAAAACTGTAACAATTTCTCTATGGTTCTGTTCTCTTAATTCTGATGTTTTGGTTAACAGTTTTTCTATAGTCATATACATATAAGCTGCACATATCACAACGTCGTAGTTAGGGTAGCATAATCCACCCCTGTCGTTTGCAGAAATAAGAGTAGTTGGATCCAAACTGCCAGTGCAACTTATTCTGTGTTACACTTTAGTAGTAAAAATTAAAAGGTACCCAACTGATTTTAAGCGTGGCCTGCTCAATGGCACATCCAAAATATCCCCTGTATTAGTATAAAATTTTGTACTGCGTTCTTTATCGTCACTTTGAAAATGTAACTTATAAACCTACTAAGAACATAGGCAACTTTAAATTTTTTAAAAATACAATTAGGATCAATTATACCTTATAGAATGTGTTGTTGCAATAAAATTCTCCCTACGAATAGCATGTATCCATTTGTTTTAAAAATCTTCATTTGAGGGAAAAGAAAAAACTGAAACCGTTGGT
>JACEGR010010468.1:0-18940 GCA_014170235.1 Listronotus bonariensis
AAGAACTTAATCTTGGAATTTTTTCTGCTTTTAAAATTGTTTATCTAACCGTAATGACCCAGCAACAAATTAAAAACTTAATCTTAGAATTTGCTTCTGCTTTCAAAATTGTTTATCTAACCGTAATGACCCAGCAACAAATTAAAAACTCAATCTTAGAATTTGTTTCTGCTTACAAAATTGTTCTAACCGTAACGACCCAGGAACAAATTAAAAACTTAATCTTGGAATTTTTTCTGCTTTTAAAATTGTTTATCTAACCGTAATAATACAGCAACAAATTAAAAACTCAATCTTAGAATTTGTTTCTGCTTACAAAATTGTTCTAACCGTAACGACCCAGGAACAAATTAAAAACTTAATCTTGGAATTTTTTCTGCTTTTAAAATTGTTTATCTAACCGTAATGACCCAGCAACTAATTAAAAACTTAATCTTTAGAATTTGTTTCTACTCTCGATATATATAGGTATGTTTGTTTAAATCCTTAATGGGTATTTTCGCATAAGAAATCTGTGGTTTTTCTGTGTACCATTAATTAGCGGACACTCATCAGTATCATATGTATATAAAAACACGAATGACTGAAAATTATTCGACTAAACACTATCTAAAATAAAACGAGTCCGAACCAATAATATGTGAAGTCTCTAAACTAACCAAAAACATTAACAACTGGAAATCCTTGCAAAATATACAACCAAAATGAAAATGACAAATTTCCACAGTTTTGACCAAACAAAGCTTCGACAAGGCACGACTCTGTCATCAGCTGATAATGCTACCAACTTTGAACAGAACTGCCAACCGAAATCGTAATTCTCACACCCTCACGTCCCTGACAAAAGCTATCACCGGTCTTGCGTATGTCTAAACCCCTTCTCATAAAGAAACTCTGAGTGCAATCGTATAGTTTTTAAATTTAGGGACGTTATATTGTATCACCGGATGCCAATTTTAGATATAACAGCATCTGTGTATTACTTCCGGCTTAACCGGAAGTGATATAAACTTTGATGTTTTAAATAGAACACCCTGTATATTTTTAAATATTTGAATTCTACAGGTCATTCCTGATATAAAACCTTTAATATATTCAGAACCTAACTCTTTTGGTTTTGGAGAAAATGGCGTTTGAAAATGTCCAAACGACAGCACAATATGCAGTTTTATGGGAAAACAAATGAACATAACAATAATTTAAAATGCTTAAAATAGTTCCTTTAAAAGAATCTACCTTTAGAGACCATTATAATACTACTTCCGGTTTAGCCGGAAGTGCTGTAAAATTTGAACTTCCAAGTATGATTACCCTGGTAATTTTAATGGAACACCCGATATATGTTTTAGGATTTAACCTAACCTAGCTTTTTTAAGTTTTAGAGAAAACGGAGTTTAAAAGGTCCGAACGACCTCACAATAAACAGGTTAATGGATATTGTGTCGTCGTCTGGACCTTTTTCAAACGCAGTTTTCCCTAAAAACTGAAAAAGATAAGTAAAGTTGTATAGATTTTATATCAGGAATAGCTTAAAAAAATTAATTCTTAAAAATATACCGGGTGTTGCTCCGTCGAGCGGGACATAGGGAATCCCATGTAAATTTTGAAGTAGTCAAATATTGGCTCCCCTAATTATTTTAGAAAAAAATGCTATTAGGACTTATTGAAGAGCACAGTAAGTTCCACCCAAAATGAAAATTTGAGCATTTTTCAACCAACCAGTAAAGAGTAAACTGCTTAATACTTCTACAACGTAGTATCTCATTATGCACCCTGTACTCTAGAAATCAACAATAAAAACACCATATCGATTTATTAGTGACAATTTATATTATTAATTTATAATGTCATTGCCAAAAGTGAACAATTTTATACGGGAATTTCAAAAAGAATCCTCGCATTTCATTTTAGTTTACAGCTAATTTCAACACATGCACTCACAGTTACGCAAGACAATAAAAAAATTTCTACATTTAGAAGTCAATTTATTACGAAAATATCAGGATTTAATCAAATGCTCAAATATTCCTCCATTGCCAGACAATAACCCAAACGATTATAAAACTCATTTCTTACGTTGGCTAGTTGGTACATCGATATTCTGGCACATTCAGCGGAAATAGCATTCCTTAGCTGGACTAAATTTTCATATTTTTTATTGGTAGCTTAGTTTTTAAATGTCCCTATAGAAAAAATCGTTTGGCGAAAGATCACGTCGATTTTCTTCACATTTGCAATTATTGATTACTGTGCCTGTAGTTTCAAATTTTTTATCGTCCGTTCTATTGTCGATTGACTTGGTATTGGCCTGTTGGGAAAATAGGCTGCAAACATGTCCGCTACTCTTCGATAACTATTTCCCTGGTAAAACCATTTTACGATAGTGATTTTTTTCTTGATTTAAGTAGTTCATTATTTAAAAATGATGTGACATTGATCTGACAACTTGAGAGTAAGAGGTTGAATAATTTTTCTAGTATTTTATTATAAACTTCTAATAATACAAGGCGGGTAAGAAGATAGGAGATTCGTAACTTATTTTAGCATTTATCTCTTAGCTCGCGGACTGAGAAGAGCTGAAATTTGTACACTGGGTACAACTTTTCGTGCTCTTTAATAAATCCTAATTATATTTTCTTCTAAAATAATTAGGGGAGCCAATATTGGACCACTTCAAAATTTATATGGGTTTCCCTATGTCCCGCTCGACGGAGCAACACCCGGTATACGGTGTTCCATTAAAATTTCCAAGGTTACCATACTTAGAAATTCAAATTTTTCAGCACTTCCGGTTAAACAGGAAGTAATTTTATAGTGGTAATTTTTCTAGTATTTTATTATAAACTTCTAATAATACAAGGCGGGTAAGAAGATAGGAGATTCGTAACTTATTTTAGCATTTATCTCTTAGCTCGCGGACTGAAAAGAGCTGAACTTTGTACACTGGGTGCAACTTTTCGTGCTCTTTAATAAATCCTAATTATATTTTCTTCTAAAATAATTAGGGGAGCCAATATTGGACCACTTCAAAATTTATATGGGATTCCCTATGTCCCGCTCGACGGAGCAACACCCGGTATACGGTGTTCCATTAAAATTTCCAAGGTTATCATACTTAGAAATTCAAATTTTTCAGCACTTCCGGTTAAACGGGAAGTAATTTTATAGTGGTTTCTAAAGGTAGAGTCTTTTAAAAGAACTATTTTTAGCATTTTAAATTTTTGTTATGTTCATTTGTTTTTCCATAAAACTGCATATTGTGCTGTCCTTTAGACATTTTCAAACGCCATTTTCTCCAAAACCAAAAGAGTTAGGTTATGGATATATTAAAGGTTTTATATCAGGAATAATGAAGAATTCATATCCTAAAAAATATACAGGGTATTCCATTTAAAATATTAAAGTTTATATCACTTCCGGTTAAACCGGAAGTAATACACAGATGCTGTTATATTTAAAATTGGCATCCGGTGATATGATATAACGTCCCTAAATTTGAAAACTATACGATTGCACTGAAGAAAATAAATTCCTGGATAGTAATTTCGTTGTCTCCCGACATTATTGTGTTAACTTAAACTATGTGATGTCATGCATTTCTTTTAATACTTTTTTAGGTCTAACTTTTGTCCAAATATGCCCTAATACGTTTTTTGTTTAAAAATGTTTTTTTTTTGCAATTTGAATTCATCATTTTCATTTATATTTTGCCACCTATTTTTAACGATAACTAAGAAAGATAGAAAAAAATCGTCCTGTATAAAAGTTTCATACTTTTTCATCTATTATCTTTTGAGCATAAAAAAGAAACAAATGAACATCAAAAACCCAAAGTCGATTGATGAGATAAGGTCACGACATTCGCCATATTGGCTAGCGCGGCTGTGACGTCAAGTCGGGCCATTTTCGGCCATGTTTGATTTTAGGCAGATCAGTGGTGTAGAATTTAAGGGAGAAAACAAAAAAGAACTGTATGTTGTAAACAAAATTTATTGGATTATTTTAATAGGCATAACCTAAAACAAAAACATAAATGTGGTTTAAATATTGCAAATTAAAAATTATCAAAGCGACGACAGGACGATGAGGTACCTGGCAGAGCAAAACATTTTCCATGGTTCCGTAAGTCAAAAACCATTTTAAAAATTTTGTATACAAGGTGTCCGCTAATGAATGGTACACAGAAAAACCACAGATTCCTTAAGCCAAAATATTAAGATTTAACCAAACATACCTAATATCCAAAAGTTTATAATAAGGAAGATACGGGGGTGTCGTAGTAAAAAGAAAAAGTAAATTTATTTCGACAATTGTTCCCCCTTTTAAATATCTTAATAAAACGGTATCTCGGGGTTTTTAAACATTAGCTTTTCAGATCTAATATTAATTTTTGTGTGTAGACTAGAGGGCGATGGGTACACTATTTAAAATTCTTTAAAACTACCCAATTTTTTGTTACTACTCTGTATGTATGTAAACTAGTAAGCTTCTCTATGCTTTCTGCACAAAAAAGTATACTTAGTAAGAATCGGTCTTGACAACCGTTTTTAAGATATTCACATTTTAGTTGTTCAGTGCACCCGAAAGTGCGTATATGTGCCTTCAATAACATCGTATTAGCTATAATTATAACTGCTCATATATAAATAGCTGATATCTAAAAACTCCTGGATACCGAGTTTTATTAAAATGTTTAAAACATATCAAAAATTATCGAAATGCATGAATAAAAATATGTATATCTCTTTAACACCCCGTATCTTCCTTATCATTAATTTTTGGATATAGGTATGTTTGTTTAAATCCTAAATGGGTATTTTCGCATAAGAAATCTGTGGTTTTTCTGTGTACTATTAATTAGCGGACACTCATCAGTATCATATGTATATAAAAACACGAATGACTGAAAACTATTCGACTAAACACTACCAAAATCTCTAAAACAAAACGAGTCCGAACCAATAATATGTGAAGTCTCCAAACTAACCAAAAACATTAACAACTGGAAATCCTTGCAAAATATACAACCAAAATGAAAATGGCAAATTTCCACAGTTTTTACCAAACAAAGCTTCGACAAGGCACGACTCTGTCATCAGCTGATAACGCTACCAACTTTGAACAGAACTGCCAACCGAAATCGTAATTCTCACACCCTCACGTCCCTGACAAAGGCTATCACCGGTCTTGCTTATGTCTAAAACCCTTCTCATAAAGAAACTCTGCAAAAACCCAAGAAAAATTAGGACGTAAACTTTTTAAATGGAACAGCCTGTATATTATGTCACCATTAAAGAGGTCTTTTAAAGCGCCTTACAAAATCCACATTTGAAATATCTATCTTTAATAGTTTTCGAAATATGACAACTTAAATCTGAAAAATAGTAGATATAACTTTCATTATACCTACCTACGGCACTAAGGTGAGACTAGATGTAATGAAAAATCTCAGATATAAGTGGCCATATTTCTAAAAGTATTAAAGATAGATATATCAAATGTGCTATTTTTATAAAGCTTTTTAACACGCTTTTTATTAACTTGGGTTGTAACTATCTATCTGGCTGCCTATGTAACGGAATCTTTGAGCCTAATTTTAACCAACTTCCAGCTATTCGATTTCTTTGAAACTTTGCACACGTATTAAGGACCCATGACAATGCAATAATCTGCAAACAATATCCCTTTATATTTTTTTTTAATCGCCAGGAAAAAAATTCCATTATATTATAAAAACAACACCTAGGATGCCATCTGTTGGAAAAATTTCAAACTTTGCTATTAAATGAAGAAGAAATTTTTTTGTGGATTGCAAAATGTTGGCAACGGTCCAAACATTGCCTGGATTGCCATCTGTTGGCAAAATTTGAAACTTTGCTACTTAATGAAGAAGAAATTTTTTAGTGAGTTGCAATCTTTTGCAAATTTTAATTTGCTACCATTGTCATTTCATAGGGGGCTGGTTATTTTCTTTTTGCTGCTTAATTAAATAGTATGTTCTAATTTACTGTTATATTAAGAATTTTGTGCAATATAACGAACTAAAAATGAAAAATAATTAATAGTTTAAAAACTAAAAAACACGCTTTTATATGCAACCGAACTAAAAATTAAAAAATAATTTTTCATTAAAAAAATATTGTCATTTCATAGTAAAAGCGTGGGGTGCATTTTACTATTTTTTCATAACTTTTCCATCATAGATATTTGCAAATATAATAATTATAACATTTAATATACATATTTATCACCCCACGCTTTTTACTATGAAATGACAATATTTTTTTTAATGAAAAATTATTTTCTAATTTTTAGTTCGGTTGCATATAAAAGCGTGTTTTTTAGTTTTTTTAAACTATTAATTATTAAAAGACCTTTTTAATGGTAAGATAATATACAGGGTGTCCCATTAAAAAAAAAGTTTTCCTCTTTATTTTTTTGAGTTTTTGATGTTCATTTGTTTCTTTTTTTACACTTAAAAGATATTAGATGAAAAAGTCTGAAACTTTTATACAGGACGTTTTTTCTATCCTTCTTGGTTATAGTTAAAAATAGGTGACAAAGCAAAGACAATTGTAGTTTCACTATACACACCCAGAACAATGCTAAATTTTTTGTCATCAGTCTGGACGCTCGCTTCGTGGAATTTATGAAGCGGGTATCCATCGAGTACACATGTAAACAGTACGTATAATTTGCCGCTTTATAAATTCAGCCAAGCCAGCGTCCAAACTGATGACCAAAAATTTAGCATTGTTCTGGAAGTCTATAGTGAAACTATAATAATTGTCTTTGACTTAAGGCAAATTTGAGGGATTTTAATTATTAATCAATTTTACAAATTTTTAACTGTGTAGTTTATTTATTTGGTTGTTAATAATTATTTCTTAACTTATGTAATTATGAAATAAAAGTAAATAGTAGAAATATCTGCATTATTATTCTCCACAAGACACCTAAAAGCCTGTAGACATTTATATAGGGTGATTCAAAAATCGATCACGAAACTTAAGGGGTACTACTTGACAAAATAAGGATAGAGCTTCATATAATTTTTTTCAAAATGTCATTCGTTTTCGAGTTACCGTCAAAGGTCAATTTTTATTTTGGTTTTTTCGCCATATTGCATTTATTTTTTAACCAATCCTGTTGATATTTGGCACACAAATCGAGCTTTGCAGATTCTAAAATTTTAAGACAAAGTACTTTTTTAAATACCGCCAGAGGACACTTTACCTAAAACTTAAAATTTATTTACATCATAACCTTTTTATTTTGACAGATATCGCAAAGCTGGGGACTCCATTTTATAGACAATCAAAAACTTAAAAAATAAGGTACTCGTTATTAAAGTCGATAAACCTCAATGTTTAGGCACCAATAGACATCAAAGTTTTCATCAATTTCAATCAAATTACCTACATACATACAGGGTGTCCAGTAACTTAACCGACAAACTTTACGAGGCGATTCTACAACAGAAAAAAACTTCATATATACATATGTCCTAAACGTCTTAGTTTTTGAACTACGGTGTATTAAATATTAAAACAAAAACTTTTTTATTTTTAATACCCCGTAGTTCAAAAAACTAAGACGTTTAGACATATAGCGACAAACTAATTGGAAACGATACTTAAAAACAATTTAACAATTTTTATACAGAAATGTATACGAGAAATTTCAAATTTTATTTCAATGATACTTTACAATGAAAGTATCATTGAAATAAAATTTGAAATTTCTCGTATACATTTCTGTATAAAAATTGTTAAATTGTTTTTAAGTATCGTTTCCAATTAGTTTGCCGCCGCTGTATGTTTATATAAAGTTTTTTCTTTTTTTTTTTTTTGTTGTAGAATCGTTTGGTTAAGTTTGTCGGTTGAGTTACTGGACACCCTGTATGTATGTAGGTAATTTGATTGAAATTGATGAAAACTTTGATGTCTATTGGTGCCTAAACGGTGAGGTTTATCGACTTTAATAAAGAGTACATTATTTTTTAAGTTTTTAATTGTCTATAAAATGGCGCCAGCGATATCTGTCAAAATAAAAAGTTATGATGTAAATAAATTTTAAGTTCTGATCGACGTATATCAGTTATTGTGGACGGCCATTCTTCAGACTTTCACCAAGTAAATGCTGGAGTCCCTCAGGGCTCAGTTCTGGCACCAACATTGTTTCTTTTTCACATCAACGACCTTCTCTCGTCGACAACTAATTCCATTCATAGTTTTGAAAACGATAGTACCCTTCACTCCACTTTTCAGGTTCCTAAACCCATTACTAAACTTGATTTGGAAAACAAACGCAGAGCGATGCAGATATCTCTTTCGCAGGATCTTAATTTAATATTGGATTGGGGTGCCAAAAATCTCGTCCATTTTATTGCATCCAAAACACAATCATGTTCCTTGTCGCGAAAAAGAGTCATCAAATACTCATCCTCTACTTATGAGCGGCCAAGTTTTACAGAGCAAGGACACCTTTAATCTTGTGGGTGTCACATTTGAAAGTAACCTTAACTGGCATAAACACATTGTATCTATAGTCACGGCAGCTTCAAAAAGCTGGAGTTTCTCTTTGAGCCAAAAAGTATTATTTCCCTTCTAATTTATACACCTTATATGTGTTCCAAATCCGACCTCCCTTGGAATATTGTTCTCAGATTTGGGGCATGGCGTCCCCCACAACCCTAAGCATTCTTGATTCCATTCAAAGAAGAGCTATTCGTCTCATTAATGATCCTTTACTTACAGAAAGGCTTCCCTCTCTTGCCCATCGTGGGGCTGTGCGCGATTTATCGTTTTTTTATAGGTACTTCCATGGCTTCTGCTCTGAAGAATTGTTCAGTATAGTTCCTCTACTCACGGTTCCCAACAGAGAAACTCGTGGTTCCGCGCGTATGCATCCTTATACGGTCCAACTGGACAAGCCTCGAACTTCCCACTTTGTTCGTTCTTTTATCCCTAGAGTTTTTAGATTGTGGAACCTGCTGCCCGCGGAGGTCTTTCCTTCCCTCCCAAATCTTCAAGTATTTAAGTCCCGTGTCAACAAACTCCCTCTTACCTCGCTTAAGACACCCACGGTACGTTAGTATTTAGGCTTTAGGCCTTCGTGGTTTGTCCAAAGATAAAAAGAAAATATATATATATATATATATATATATATATATATATATATATATATATATATATATATATATATTATTTTTTTCCTTGTCTAAATATGTGAATAATTATATTTTCGTGGTCTTGCTTCCTATTCCTCGCTCCCTAGATCGGCGCCAAGTTTTCATTGCGCCACAGATGTTCTGAATACGAAAGTAACGGCAAAAAGTAACCCTACTTACATTAAAGTAAACTTTGCTTAGTACGACGGGAAATACCAACAATTTTTTTCCGCGAATTATTTTGGCAAAGAACTCCCTTTGACACTGAGGCAGATAAAGAGAGCAAAATATTGTATTGATATGCACTTCCTCTTCTAAGCAGTTATCTTGTGAATCCACATGGACATCCGTTTGGGAAGATAAATTAATTTCTAAACAGCATCAATGTAAACAGTTTTAGTGTAAAAACACTTCTAAGTGTTAACTTGTTTGTCGGTGAAAATTTTAAAGTTTAATTTCTTTCATTTCCTTTAATAATATATATTTTTTTAATTCATTGTCACAATTTTTCAAAGTTTTTTTATCTGTTTTTTTTTAAATAATGAAACTGTGTCAATTTACCTTTTTGTGCTTTTTATTAATGATGTGCTCTCAGACTTCCAAGGGGTGGTTGTAAGTTATTAACTTTTAATTTTTTTAAATCCTGCAAATACAGGGTGTTCGGGAACTGTGCTGTAAAACTGGTACGGTAGAATCCCCTTATCAAAATTAGAATAAAAAAATAATACAGGGTATCCGGAAATTTCTAAGCAATCTCTCGGATTTATGTGGAACATTTGAAAATAAAATGACAAGTTCCTATATTTTTTTTCGAACTCCGCTCTTTACTCATGAGAGTGTGTGCCCTTAAAGGACGCCGCTGAAAATCGATTTATCTTGAATAATTTCTACAGGGCGTAATTAAATTGATGGCTATATGTTCATATAAACTTTTCTTTCCAAAATGACCTAAGGAATCAATCACAAAGCACTATAGAAGGAACAGTTTAAAAATGTAAATTCGGTGCTCTTTGATAAGAAAAAAATCACAAAAAGTTTAAAGCAAATAAATCGGCATGCCTGTCTTTGCGGTCGCCTTTGCTATATTTCTTTTATGATAAGCCGGTTGATGCAGCTGGTCATCGCACTATGGGATAGAAAGTAATTTTTTGATCAAAATTCTGAAACTTACCAATCTAACTTAAAATGAGGTGCTTTTTACTGGAAAAATATTATAAATTATTACAAATGCTTTTTGGAAACCTAAAACTTATTATTCGTTATTATAAATTTACACCCCCATAACATTATTGTTTTATTGTACAAAATAAACTAAAATGTCAGCTTGTTTGGTTAATTAGGTAGTATTCGAATCAGTAATCCGATGATTATTATCTCATATGATATACATTTACATATACAATAGGTATGATTTTTTTAAATGGAATACCCTGAATATTATATCACCACCAAAAAATCTTTTAAAATGCTTTAAAAAATATTACATTTGATGTGTCTATCTCAATTAGTTTCGGAAATATGACCATCCAAATCTGAAAAATAATTTTAAATTATTCTTAGAAGCGTAATAGAGATACATCTTCCCAACTTTTTTATTTTTTAACGTATAAAATAAATAAAAAACCCTGTTTTGTTGGGTAGATTCTGTAGAATCCATATCTTTCATGAGAATGCTTTTATCTTTTAGAATATACAGTGTAGGACAAAACATATTAAATTTTAAAATGGAAAACCTTGTAAATTATAAAAAATCTTGTATCTGTCCTTACACTCAGAAGTAGCATAAAGTAGGAAGGCAATTGTAAGTACAAAAACTGATAAAGGAAAAGGTAAAAAATCTTTGACAAAAGTAGCGAGACTTCGCGAGACTGCATCGGAAACACAACAATAGCTTTTATTATTTAAACCCTTTTACTTTTTTTAATAAACAAGGCTAATAATAAACTAAGTAGATTAAATTTTGTATATTTATGTTTACTTAAAATACATTTTTAAGTTTCTTATTACCCCAATAGAAGTCGTCATATCCTTTTATAATTTTGCGTACATATAGTTTGGAGTATCTACTTTGAAATACCGCAGCATGAGCCATTAAAATTTCAAAGTTGCTTTTTAGCCAAAATGATGGATTTTGATCCCATAGTGTATCGGTGCGTCGCTGTAAAGGATAGCGGCGCCTTTGTATAAAATAGTCCGATTGCAGGCGGCTTTTTTATGTTTTTTGTATTATTTTCAAAGGGTACCGAATTTGCGGTTTTAAAATGTTCTTACTATAATTCAAAATGTGAAAAAAGCTTCAAAGTGTTAAAAAAGTTACTTTTTATAACAATTTATGTAGTGTACTAGAATGTAGTACTTTAACTTCATGTTAACGATTGAAAAAACAGCATTTTTTTACAGTCGTGGAAAATATATTTTTTTAATTGACCGGAAAATTGAATTTTCCACTCAATTTTTAAGCGGAAAATGCTATTTTACAGGACTAATTTACTTTCCGGTCCCTAGTTTACTTTCCGGTCTCTCATTTACTTTCCGGTCCCTGATATCAAAAATCCTATTAGCCATGACGAAAATTGTCAGAGTTCAATTGTTACTATTTGACAGTTCAAGATATTGTAAAGTAAAGAAAGCATCATTTTGCCAAAATGGAGTCAGACATGGAAAATCCAGATGAAATAATTGAAGCAGCGTCCTTATTGTCGTTTAAATATAACACTAAAAATTTACACAGTTTTTTTTCCGGTCAATTAAAAAAAAATTATGTACGATACTCGACCGGAAATAATTTTTACGGGTCTCCTCAAAACTACAGGACTCGCCTACGGCTCGCCCTGTAAATGTTTTCGTCGACCCGTAAAATACCATTTTCCGGTCTAGTAACGTAAATAGCTAATTTATTGTACCAAGCACTATGGCTATCGATGGCTGAGCCATCGATAAAATTAATTACACCCTGTATTGTATAGTGCTTGGTACAATAAAATATATTTTTCCACGACCGTTTAAAAAATGCTGTTTTTTCAATCGTTAACATGAAGATAAAGTAGTCCATTCTAGTACACTACATAAAGTGTTAAAAAAGTATCTTTTTTAACACTTTAAAGCTTTTTGCACACTTTGAATCAGTGCTTTGTTTCAATGCCTACTTCAATAAACTTAAATATCAATTTATGCAATGTAAACAGTAAACGCGACATCAACTGGACGGTCAACTCACCTTTGATTTCGTCATATACTTTTTCTTATTTAAATAAGAGGATTTTACCATAGCAGTTTGGCACCGCAGTAACCAACACCCTGTATGCAAAAAACGTGGTCTATTAAGTTTGAGTTCACTGATACTTGTTTAAATTTAAACAGGGTGTCCCAACTTTGTCTATTCAGGAAATAACTTTGACCCTATACAAGATTCAAAAATTAATTTAAATTAAAAATATTGTTTGGGCACACTAATTTTGTGGACAGTACTGGTGTCTCAAAAAAAAAATACTATCAAGTATTTTTTTTTAATAGAACACCCTGTATATTTCTTTCTTTCTTCTTTCTAATCTTGAATCTCTATTGAATTCTTTACCAAAGATGTATAATACACTATACCGGGTGATGCATCGCCGGGCGGGACATAGAAAATTCCATGTAATTTTTAATGGGGTCAATTATTGGCTCCTCTAATTATTTTAGAGAAAAATTCTATTGAAGTTTATTGAAGAGCATGCAAATCTACGTCCATGGTAAAAACTTTAGATTTTTCGGTTACCCGTTTGCTAGTTATTAACTAATATATTTTTAAAAATTGTTACATTATTATCGCCTCATATTTATGAACAACAATAGAAAAACCAGTTAGCGTGACATAACGTTGTCATTTTAAAATTTAGTGCTTTA
The DNA here is from genome assembly GCA_014170235.1 of Listronotus bonariensis. Lineage (NCBI taxonomy): Eukaryota > Metazoa > Arthropoda > Insecta > Coleoptera > Curculionidae > Listronotus > Listronotus bonariensis. The sequence continues at coordinate 13,058 of JACEGR010010468.1, forward strand.
TTATTATCAAAAAATCGTACAGTGAAAAGATTAAAGTTGTATTTATACAAACGAATTAAGTTAAACTAAACTAGAGCAACAAATTTCAAGAACTTATGATATTTATAATATTTACATGCTTCAATAAATTATTAATATTATTACAATAATTAATATGTTGGAAATAAACTTAAGATTTAAGAAAATTTTCAAATATTCCTCCATTGACTGCTACACAATAACCCAGACATTATAAAATTGTCTTCTTACATTGGCTAACTGGTAAATTAAAATTTTATTGCATTCTACAGAAATACCATTTTTTAACTCATCTAGATTAAAGTAATTTTTATCCTTGTATATCATGCTTTTTAAATGGCCCCAGAGGAAGAAGTCATTTGGAGAAATATCAGGAGACCTGGCTGGCCAATTTATGGTGTTGGGCGATACCCTTTAAATTTTCCTGCCGGGTATCTCCCAACTTAAAAAATAGCTGGCGACGCCACTGGGTAGATCGGGTTTTTAGTTTAATATAGATATACCGGGTGTTGCTCCGTCGAGCGGGACATAGGGAATCCCATGTAAATTTTGTAGTAGTCAAATATTGGCTCCCCTAATTCTTTTAGAAAAAAATGCTATTAGGATTTATTGAAGAGCACAGTAAGTTCTACTCAAAATGAAAATTTGAGCATTTTTCAACCAACCAGTAAAGAGTAAACTGCTTAATACTTCTGCAACGTAGTATCTCATTATGCACCCTGTACTCTAGAAATCAACAATAAAAACACCATATCGATTAATCAGTGACAATTTAGATCATTAATTTATAATGTCATTGCCAAAACTGAACAATTTTATACGGGAATTTCAAAAGAATCCTCGCATTTCATTTTAGTTTACAGCTAAGTTCTATTGTCGATTTACTTGGTATTGGCCTATTGGGAAAATAGGCTGCAAACATGTCCGCTACTCTTCGATAACTATTTCCCTGGTAAAACCATTTTATAATAGTGATTTTTTCTTGATTTAAGTAGTTCATTATTTAAGAATGATGTGACATTGATCTGACAACTTGAGACTAAGAGGTTAAATAATTTTTCTAGTAGGTATTTTAGTATAAACTTCTAATAATACAAGGCGGGTAAGAAGATAGGAGATTCGCAACTTATTTTAGCATTTATCTCTTAGCTGGCGGACTGAGAAGAGCTGAAATTTATACACTGGGTACAACTTTTCGTGCTCTTTAAAAAATGCTAATTATATTTTCTTCTAAAATAATTAGGGAGCCAATATTGGACCACTTCAAAATTTACATGGGATTCCCTATGTCCCGCTCGACGCGGCAACACCCGGTATACATAATTTTCTTACTAATCTTAAAAATCATAATAATAAGTGGGGCGTTGTGTATTATTTATTTTTGATGTAGAATTCAGTAGAGTCAAAATTTGACAAAATATACAGGGTGTTCCATTAAAAAAACTTACCTGACAACGAAATTTTTGTTTTGGAGAGACCTTGTATGGTTACCAATACTGTCAATAAAGTTAGAACGAGAGTGTCTTACCAAACTTTTTTATATCAAATTTCTTTTTCTATCTTATACAGGGGCGACGTTATCTCGTGTTTAAATATAGTTAAGCCACCCTATATAGCATAAGTGGCTTGATATAATAATACAAATCTTTAAAATAGTTTATAATCTCATTTTAAGGGTATGATGATACCAAAAGTAGTTATCTTGACGTTTTTTTATAACAAATTTCATTTTAGCATGCCCCCTTCCGAAAATAAAAAATGGCAGGATAAGATCGAGGCAAAGGGGCAGAGTCATCAAGTTCGTGTGCCAGCCAGGGTTCCATCTGGCAGGAGAAAGGAACGCGTTTTGTATAAATGGAAGCTGGGACATGCCGACACCCAAGTGTGTCCGTGAGTACTTTAGTGTAACTACCATTAGATTAGATTAGATTAGGAGGTGGATTGCATATCCTCTAACACTGCAACCTGCTCAGGTTTATTGTGTGTCCTCCGTCCATAGGTTAGAGCACGCTATCCAAGCCGGTCTGTTTAATCAGACTCCACAAGCTTGAAACTGGCCCCTTGGTATATCTTGCCGCTTTAGGTTTTTCTTCACCGTGCCTTGCAAACCGCAGACGACAAAGGGCTTCGCAGTAGCACCATACGTGTTCTGCGGTTTCTTCCTCCTCCTGGCAGAACCTACATAGGTTTTCTTCTGCCAGGCCCATAGTTTCCAGGTGTTTATTCAGTCTGCAATGACCTGTCAGTTGACCCACTATTATTCTTACTGCCTTCCGGTTATAATTCAGAAGGTCTTTTGTAAATTCTGGCGAGTAAGCCTTGATGAACACTTTCGCCTGACGCTGTCCTGGTGTTCTCCTCCACCAGTCTTATGATTCCCTCATAATCCATGATCTAATGGATGACCTTACCTGGCATGATGGAATACCATAGTAGGGCTCAGGACCTAACATTGTCCTTCCAGCCCCCTCCTTTGCCAATTTATCAGCTTCTTCATTGCCTTCGTGGCCTTCGTGTCCTGGTACCCAGGCAATGATTAGCTTGTTGGACGCACCCACCTCTTCCAGGGCAATTACGCAGTCCCGCACCAGCTTGGAGCTGATTTTGCATGAACTGAGTGCCCTGATGGCTGCCTGGCTGTCCGAATAGATTACTATGGTTTTATCCTCATAGCTCCTTCTGATGATTTCCTAGCGCATTGTTCTATGGCTACAATTTCGGCCTGGAACACAGTAGGGTGTTGTCCGAGACCCAAGTTTATTTTCGTCCTTGGTTTGTCCCCATATATACCTGCTCCAACTCCTTGGTCTGTTTTGGAGCCGTCTGTATACCAGATTAGGTCGGCTTTAATGGGAGGCCCTGCCACCCAGTCCTTTCTGTCTGGTATTAAAGTTTAAAGAAAACCTTTGTTTAGCCAGTAGCTTGGTACCATTTTGTCTGAAGGCATCTCACACACTGAGTTGACTTCTTGGTCCTCCTTGAATCTCCATTGTATGGCCCTTTCCTGTCTTATGATAGGACTCTGGCCTTGTTTGAGACGGTATTGTACCGCTTTCACTTCACCCTGTATGTAGATGTGAAGTGGCGGTAGATTAAGCAGCGCTTCCAGTGCTGCAGTAGGGGTCGATTTCATGGCCCCCGTAATACATAGACAAGCGAGTCTCTGTATACTTGTAACTACCATAGATAAACTACATTAAGATCCGCAGTAACAAGAAGCATTTTTCGGATTTTTACGACCTCGCGCAGTAAATAAATCGAGGGTGGACGAACATGCGCACTTAAAAGCCGTGGCAAAATAAAACACCGGCACCCCGTGCCTTCCGTCTGCGGTCTGATCGTGACACTCATTAGCTACCGTACTTCGAACAGAAAAACAGGACGCCATCGACAAATTCTTTACGATAATTGGTGTATTCCTTTTAGCGTCTAGCACCGCACGGAACGACACAAAAAGTGTTCCTTTTAATTGCAGTCTTTTGTATTTTTGACAGTTTCGACACTCTTGACAGTTCAAGAACGGTTTCGGATGGTTCTAGAGCATAAAAGGAATACACCAAATGCGGATAGTCTGTATGGCGCCAGGCGCGTTCACCCTCGTTTTTGTTGCGCACAAACCCGTTTTTTCGCCCATGAATTGTAACTTTTGTTTCGCGCAGATAATAAAATTAGCAATTCATCGAGATCAGTGGTAACTACTAATGCTGGCAACCGAAACCGGTTTTTCGGTTAACCGCGGTTTTGGCCAAAACCGAAAACCGGTATTCGAAAACCGGTTTTGAATACCGGTTAACCGGTATTTAAAAACCGGTTCTCGAATACCGGTTAACCGGTATTTGAAAACCGGTTTTCGAATACCGGTTAACCGGTGTTAAAAAAGCGGTTTTCAAATACCGGTTTTTCGGATAATCGGTTTTCGAATACCCGTTTTTGGATAATCGGACCAAAATCGAAAAGCGATTCTTCGAATATCAATTAATAGGTTTTTGGTTGATTGCGGTTTATATTTAAAAAAGAAAAACCGTTCATTTTGTAAAATCGAATATTGGTTGACAGATTATACAGGGTGGTTCATGTAATCTTAGACAGGCAAATAACCAGAAAACGGTGCATTTTAGAAGAAAATGTTTCTAGTAAGAATTGTTTCAAATAAAGGGGCAAATTTAATGGTATTATTAGTTTGTGACCTTGACTAAAATTTTAAGGTCATATTCACATCAACTTTGTTTTTCAAAAGGGAACTCCAATTTTATTATTTAGAATCTTAATCTACATACAAAAATGAGCAACTTTCATAAAAACTTTTTAAATTCGATTTCAATTTAAAAGATATGTAACAAAATAAATTTTAAAAACCCATTTTTTTATAGTACAAATAATTAATAGTGTTCCAAATCACCTCTGTATAAAAACACGTGTCTTCGTTTTTATACCTTTATTAACAATGGAACGTAACTATGGTTACAACAACGACAAAATCTACTCTTGTCAATGTCTCGAAGTTTACAACACAAAAGTCGAATTTATACTGACTGATCCGAGATTTCCCGTCGCCCTTTTATAGTATGGCGGAAGAGTAAAGAATGATCTAGAATATTCGAGAAATATCGTGAAAATTCCATAGTACATGATGGCATAAAAGTTATTAATAGATAATTCGGGCGTTTTCGGAAACCTTCGAAAGTGATGAAAGAACTTGGAAAAATTAAGGTAAATTATTTAAATAAATTAACAAACTAAATTAAATCATCCTAACTCTCTAAAATTCTATAACCTAAACACATTTTTGAAAGTCTGTAACATTGCCCCCTTCCAAGTTTTGATCGTCTCGATCAAGTATCTTCACTGTCTTGATAACGGCTTAGCCTTTCTAGATGTACTACTTTCATCTTTGCCTGTGGACTCTTCTGTATACGGTACACCAGATCATTAAGCCGTGTCACCACTTTATATGGTCCCTCCCATGACTTCTGTAGTTTCGGTGAACGCCCCTTGGTTCTTCTTGGATTGTATAACCAAACTTTTTCACCGACGACAAATCCTTGATGGTTAGCTTTCAAGTCATAGCGGGATTTCATACGGTCACTTCCTTTTCGTAACTTGGTACGCACCTCTTCATGTATCCTCTGTAGCTGTTTACTTAGTTGACTTACATAGTCTTCTGCTGGTTCTTCATTGGTGGGAGGTCGTCCTGTAAGCAAGTCAACTGGAAGGCATATTTCCGCTCCGAAAATGATTTTAGCAGGTGTTTCGCCAGTAGTTTCGTGAATTGCGGAGCGGTATGCTAATAAAAACGGCTGTATACAGTTATCCCAGTCACTTTGTTGGTCATTTACTTTAATTTTCAGGTAGTTATCAAGTGTTCTGTTAAACCGCTCTACCATGCCATCGGACTGGGGATGAAGAGGTGTTGTTCTTGTTTTATGGATTCCCAGGAGATTACAAAGGTTCTTGAAAAGATCGGACTCAAAGTTTCTGCCTTGATCGGAATGTATTTCTCTAGGAACTCCATAGCGACAAATCCATTGTTGAAATAATACATCGGCAACAGTGATAGCTTCTTGATTTGGGATTGGGTAGACTTCTGGCCATTTACTGAAGTAATCCATTGCTACCAATATATAGCGATTCCCTGATTTACTAACTGGAAATGGCCCTGCTATGTCTATGGCAATTCTTTCAAAAGGTGCCCCTACATTGTATTGCTTCATCTTGCCATGGCTTCGGGTTTTCGGTCCCTTGCTGGAAGCGCAGTCCTTACACATTCTGCACCAGTCTTTTACGTCTGCACGACTTCCCAGCCAGTAGAACCTTTCTCGAACCTTTTCAAGAGTCTTCATAACTCCGAAATGGCCACCTCCTACA
>JACEGR010010469.1:0-18938 GCA_014170235.1 Listronotus bonariensis
AAAAACACGATAGCGGCACAATCACAAAATGCGTGGAGTTAAGTAGGTTCCCAAGTTAAAAATGTGCTAAAATCAACTTTTTTATTAAAAATAGGCTTGAATCCACATTTTGCCAGGTTATTAAACTCTAAGGACAATATTTAAAACTTTTTATTGTCACGCTTGTCATATTATTATTAATTAAATTAATTAGGGAATAAAACATATTTCTGGACCGTGAGACCAGAAGGCAAAAATTTTGTCAGTTATTTCCTCTCACAATCAGTCCATAACTCGTAAAATGCTTCAAGAGGGCTGTACATGAATCGTTGTGAGCGTCAGCTGCGTCTCCGATAGTGGAATTGTACAGGGTGCTCCAGAAAAAAAGGATTCCTATATTAAACTTGTCTTTTTTTTTTTTAATGGGAAACCCTGTGTATTAGTTTATTTTTTGAATTGGAGGAGTAAAAATCATGTAACATTTATTAGCGATCCCTATACCAAAACTAAAGGTTTTAAGATATTTGTAGTTTTTTAAAAATCATAATCATGACAAACAAATAATTTAATATATTCTACCAACATACGCTTGACTTTTTATATTATGTAAGATTGCTAGAAAATTAAGTGTACAGTCACCAACATTTTAAATTTTTTTGGCATATGGAGGTTTTTATTGGCGCTGATTTCGAATCTGAATTTTTTCGAAAACGTTTTGTTTCCGAGATATCCATCATCAGAGTCGTCTAAAAACTGCTTATTAAATTAATTAAAGGTATTCCGTTTTACTAGCCTAATTGTTTATTAAAAAGTTTTGTGTAACTGGGGATTAAAACAAAATAATTGAAAGCAGAGTAACAAAAGTTTCTAAAGAAACCCAGACGCAATATTTTAAAGCAATGTAGATGTTGCCATAGTAATAGGAGTATGTTATTTTTTTAAATACTGAGAAAACACCTATTTTTTTATTTAAAATATAGCCTTTAAAATGGCAGTGCAGCTATAAATAAAAAAATATTTTCTTTTCTTTAGGCACATACTGATTAATATCAATAACTTTATAAACATGTCTTGTAAAAACTTTGTATTAATGTTAAATAGTTAAAAAAAACTATTTTTAGAGTTTATTTAATACTTACCTGATAAAATAGTTTTTTTAAGGTTCTTAGAATTGTCCGTATTTCTTGATGATATAATGGCTTGAAAAATATTGTCGGCACGGTAGTGTTAAATAGACGTTTTATTGCGGATGACGAGATAGAAATACATTTATTTTTAAAATGATCTCCGCACAATTTATAATTCATCAGATTTTTTTCCAAAAAATCCTGCCTTCCGGCAGACTTAAGCCAGACCTTTGCGCCAAAAATATATTTTCATTATAGAAAAACCATCCAAATAATTATCCACATATTTTTTTGTAAATAGAACTTACTACATCAAGAAAATTCTTTTAATATTAAAAAGTATATTATGGCTACGTCAACATTAATGTGCCGGATTTTATCTATAGTATAGGTATTCTGATAATTTGTGTTTTTACTATGTTCCGCCTTCTTTTTGCATACAATTCTTAATTTTACAGCAAAAGCGGCACACAATAATTGATTTTCACTTTTTAAAACCCCATTTTCTACGTATTTCAAACCTTTTTAAAATTGAATTGCATAGCTTCACTTCAATCGTTTTCAACTATGGTGAATGCGCCGGGACAGTTTGATTTATTGCTTCCTTGTCGAAATTTATTTGATAATTGGTGCAAAATATATAGAAAACGGGGTTTTAAAGGGTGAAAATCAAATATTGTGTGCCGTGCCGATTTTGCTTTTAAATCAAGAATTGTGCGCAAAAAGAAGGGGGAATATAGTAAAAATAAGATTAGTTTGATTTTCCACGAACGTTTCCGAAAAAATCTTTCAGATTTCTGATTAGCGCCCCAAAAAAAAAAACCCCAAATACCAAATTTTGTCAAAATCGGAGTTGTTCCCACTTTCTAGACAATTACCTTTTTTTTCATTTCCAGAATCCAAAATTGAACTAATACACAGGCTGTTCCATTTGAAAAAACACAAGTTTAATATGAATCTTATCTCTGGAGACAATCCATGTACAACCCTCTTGAAGCATTTTACGAGTTATGGACTGAGAGGAAATTGGTCACGAAAATTCTGTCGCTGGCCCACGGACCTTGTGTGGCTTATTGTGTTTTTACAATACGCCCTTTAACTCTAACATCTAGAAGGCGATGGTTATACTGGACCCACGGATCTTGTGTGGCTTATTGTGTTTTTACAATAAGCCCTTTAATTCTAACATCTAGAAGGCGATGATTATAAATATCTAATATTTTGTTTGATGTTAACCTCGTACATCAAAATTAGAGATATGACGTTTTTAAAAGTCATTAATGTGACAATTTAGACCGACAAGAGCTAAAATTAAGATGTCTCCGGAAGATATGAATTCAAACGCCAACAAACCCGAGAATCTGGATCATTATATACTTAAACAAGCTCTTTTAATGACTGAAGTGGCAATGGACCTAAAGGATCGGTATGTTGCGGGAGAAAAATATGTAAATTATTTAAAAACAATGCTGAACGGTAAGTAGGTTTTATTTAAGGTAATTATTTTCAAACCGGACGCATCGTCGATTTTAATAAAATTTGGGGTAATTTTCTAGAAATCTGCAGGCAACTCCGATTTTAACGAAATTTGGTATACCGGGTTTTGGCGGAAACGTTTCATTCTCGAGATATTCATCATCAAAATTCGAATTTAAACTAAGCTTATTTTCACTATATTCCCCTCTTTTTGCACACAATTCTTGATTTATAGCTAAAGTGTCACAAAATATTTGATTTTTACCTTTAAAACCCCGTTTTTCTACGTTATTTACATTATTTTTGCATTAAATTGCGTGGCTTTTCTTGATAATGCGGCAACCATACATACACATAGGGCTTCATGGCACACTGGGGTTAAAGTAATTCAAAGTATAGCTATGCAATTAAATGCAAAATAAAGTGAAATACGTAAAAAAACGGGGTTTTAAAAGGTAAAAATCAAATATTGTGTGCCACTTTAGCTTTAAATCAAGAATTGTGTGCAAAAAGAAGGGGGAATATTGTAAAAATAGGATTAGTTTAAATTTCAAGTCTGATGATAAATATGTCAAGAACGAAACGTTTCCGCCAAAAATGCTTTCAGATTCGTGATCAGCGCCCCAAAAACCTCCTTATACCAAATTTCGTCAAAATCGGAGTTGCCGCACGTTTCTAGAAAATTACCAAATTTGATTTACTGGGGTGTTTTAGGCGCTGATTAGAAATCTGAAAGAATTTTTTGGCGGAAACGCTTGTTCTTGAGATATTCGTCATCAGACTTGAAAATTGAACTAATCCTATTTTACAATATTCCTCCTTCTTTTGCACACAATTCTTGATTTAAAGCTAAAGTGGCACACAATATTTGATTTTCACCTTTTAAAACCCCGTTTTTTACGTATTTACATATTTTGCATTAAATTGCATAGCTATACTTTGAATAATTTTAATCCCAGTGTGCCATGAGGCCCTAGTGTATGTATGGTTGCCGCATTATCAAAGAAAAGCCACGCAATTTAATGCAAAAATAATGTAAATAACGTAGAAAACCGGGGTTTTAAAAGGTGAAAATCAAATATTGTGTGCACTTTATTAAATGAATTGTGCAAAGAGAATATTGTAAAATAGAATTAGTTTAAATTTCAAGTCTGATGATGAATATCTCAAGAACAAAACGTTTCCGCCAAAAAATTCTTTCAGATTCGTGATCAGCGCCCCAAAATACCAAATTTCGTTAAAATGGGAGTTGCCGCAGGTTTCTAGAAAATTACCGAATTTTTAGTCGGAGTCGTTTCGTTCTCGAGATATTTATATTTATCATCAGACATAATAACCAAAACTAATCTAATTTCACTACTTTCCTTCTTTTTGCACTTAATTCTTGAGTTTTCTGCTAAATTGGTATTTAATATTTGATTTGCACCTCTAAAAACCTATTTTTTTTATTTTACCCATAGCGGTGCCAAGGCTACTGTGATCGAAATGATTGAAAGTGAAGCTTTATAATTTTATGAAAAAACGGGTAAAATAAATCGAAAAATTTAGTTTTTAGAGGTGGAAATTAAATATTGAGTACCAATTTAGCATTCAATCAAGAATTAAGTGCAAAAAGAATGAGGGGAAATAGTGAATTCATGTTAGCTTTAGTTATTAAGTCTGATAATGATAATCTCGAGAACGAAACTAGTTCAACTAAAAATTCTTTTAGATTCGTAATCAGCGCCCCAAAAACACCCGTATACCAAATTTCATTAAAATCGGTGAGGCGTCCGGTTTGTAAATAATTACCTTATATTTAACTGTTGAAATGTTTACAAATTACTTTACTGGCACTGGTACTATAAACTAATTTAAATGATAGAATTAAACTATGTCATTTTGATGAATGGTTTTTTTATATAGTTTAATTTGACATTGTTATTATAGGTGACGTCAACTGATATTCAAATATAAATAGAATGCCTCGCTAACACAAACACATCTTTTAAAATGTTGGCAAATTTGATGTGTAATGATATGTTTTTAATTGTTACCAGTTTTGCTTTTATTATACTATTTAATTAGATTACAGCAAGAAAATATATTAAACACCTTTGAAAGCTGGCATCTTATCCACATTTTCTTATCCGCGTATTTCATAATTACTTGTTTTATACAGGGTGTTCATTTAAAAGTTACTACTCGGTTAGTCATCTGCGAAAAGAGACAGATTTGAGAAAATCGCCGAAACACGTCAAGATATTGATTGAGGGGGAACGTTTTTTACAAAAAAATGGGCGGCGCCTCTTCAACCCCTAGCCACCAGGGCCCCCACCCCAAAATTCTTAAATGGAAAGGAAGGTCGAGTGTTATATTAATTTAAAGCTTCTGACGAGTACTTGATAACCCTAGAATATAAAGTCAATATCTTTACCTACTACAAAATGGCGGTACTTTTAAAAATTACCCAAATATGTACCTGATTATCCACCCTGAAGATTATGACCAGTATTCTCATGAAAAGATTTTTAAAAGAGCTTTAAGAAACTACTACGTTAAGTACATCTAATTTTATTTAGTTTTGAATATACGGCCATCCCAATTAGGTATTTGTGTAATATTTAAGTACCGCCATTTTGTAGTAGGTGAAGATATTGACTTTATATTCTAGACTTAAAGTACTCGTCAGGAGCTTTAAAATGATGTACAACTTTACCCCTTTCCCCATATAAGAATTTTGGGGTTGACTAGTGAGTTGAGAGGCGCCGTAAAATTTTTTATAAAAACGATTTTTACTCAATAAATATCTTGACGTGTTTCGGCGATTTTCTTAAATCTGTCTCTTTTTGCCGATAATTGAGTGGTAACTTTTTAAATGAACACCCCCATATAACATTTTTTGCCAGCGTTGTACATTTAATTTACTGGCATTGCCAACACTCTTTAATGGCAAGGCTGTGTGGCAAAAAGGTATCAAAAAGACGCGAAAGTGGGCAATTGGCCGTTATTAGGCCACGTGTTGCAGATAATGTGATGGCATCCGTCATTAATAAGTTATTGGCAAAAATGCGTTTAAGATGATGGCATCCATCATTAATAAGTTATTGGCAAAAAGATAACAAAAAGACACGAAAGTGGGCAAATGCAGATACTCCCAAGCAGAAAGCTGACGTCTTATTGACGAGAATTGTCGCATATACTTTTTTTTAAAAGCTAAAATGATGCGATATTTTATTTGAAAATTAAAATAGGAAAAACTCCTTACTGCATGCAATTTCCTTGTAATGCAAAGTAGCATCTCTCGGAACACTGTCGAACTTGGGGATGCAGATTTTTACACTAGCCGCGAAGATATTTCTTTCAAAGCTAAGTGAGATCACCTACCGCAGACCGCTCTCGAATTATTTTTGTCTAATGGGTACGGTTTAGACGATAAAAAGCGAAGATATTGCAGAAACGTAGTCCTTTATTAGAGACATTTTTGCACCCCTTATTTTGCAATTCTGTTGTGGTTAACTTTATTCTGAGACTGCGCAGTAACGCAAACATGATCCGTTATCGTTATTAACCATACCGGACTCCTTTAATTACGGATGAATACCGAAGAGCGTATCGTTATCTTTATCGTTATTGGTAAACTGCGTGGTTGCCAAATTGTAAAATTTTTAATATCGATTATTTAAGAAGGTTGAAATTTTAATACCGTATTAATTAAAATATTATTGATACATAACGAATAATTAGCGAAAAATTCATAGCAGTAAGAAAAATAAAATAGTGTAAAGAAATTAAAACGGACTTGCATTTTTAAGGATGTTTTAAATCAGTAATTAATTTACATGTTACAATCTGGCACACTTGCTTATACTGTATTGTTTACATCTACTTTAAAAAACAAAATCAAGGGAACTGTTTGCATATATTAAAAATCAATATATAACTTATGGAGAATAAAAGTAAATACTGATTTTTCGCAAACTTTAAAATCGGCGACCACAGGGAAAAATAAGGTTATGGGTGGAAAGCGCAGACGCAAGATAAATTTCTTAAAAGAGGTTGCAAAATCTCTGTCTAAAACTGCTGCCGTAATCGTTATGTTTAATAACGATAATCATAAGGAGGCCAAAAATAGTCTGTTATTTTAAGAGGTGCAAAATGTCTCTATTGTCCATTACGCCATCTATCGTTATGTCAAAAACTATTAAATATATATAATATTTTTATTAACGCGTCTTTATAACTCTTAATAAAGTTTTAAACAAAATGTTTACAGCTCCTAACAGTCTACTTGAATATCTTGCCTTCTCGACTAGCCATCACCAATTAATCACACAACACATACTTATTAGGTAATGAATACATTTAATTATGTCTATTAAAAACTCTTTCTTTAAAAAGAAACTAAAAAGCTAGAAAACCACGTAGAAAACAAATGCACAAAGCGGACATCTTCGGTCGAAATTAAACTAGCTAATTTTACCATCATTTTATTTTTAATCGCTCCAAAATACATAATAAACATTTTGTTTGACCTAATTTTTATTTGCATGATTTTTAACAATAAAATGTTATGAAAAGGCCATTTCCTTTAAATTATGTAAAAACATAAAATAATGTTGTTTAGCTGCCATTATAAATAAAACAGATCAAAAAATTGCTTTAATGTTAGTTAAATACCAATGTTAATAATATGGTTTAAAAAGTATGAATATGCATTGAAGGTTTGCCTTCAAAAATCCAATATTTATTTGCATGCAACAAAAACGCGTGCTTTATTTAATCAGGATTGGTATGCCGCCATTTTTGTATGCTTCCGGCAATTCGCCTGCATGTAAAATTTATTGGCAATTAAGTGTTTATTTAGGGTTGACTTTTAATGCGTATAAGATGTTGGCATAATATTGCCACCAACTGCCAATGCTTTACCATCAATGCCATTATGAAAATGTACATTGCCGGCAAATAGTGTTTGCTAGGCCTGTATAAACTTCCTAAGAGCGGCTTTTACAATGTCGTGTTAGGGAACTCGAGGTTAAATTATTATGTGCTTGAAGTCCTAAAAGGCTAAATTTAAAAAGCTGTTAAATGCATTGTCACCTTAGACTATTCACAAGGTTACAAGGTCGATAATTGTCACCTCGATTGACCAAATATGGTTCGTTTTTAGCGTAGGAGTATACTAACTAGGGGATTCAATCCCGGGATCCCGAATACCGGGATTCCGGGATCCCAACCCTTATACAGAGTCCCGAAATTTTCGGGATTAAATTTCCTAAATCCCGGGTTTTCGGAATCAATCAATAAATGTAATGTTTTCAAAATAATTGCATGAAACGAAAAGCACTGAGTTTTCAATTCAATTATCGAGTTGCCAATAATAATAAAAAGTCAGCCATTTTTTCCCAGCTGATTTTAGTCAGTTTTACATAATTACTTGAAGAAATAAGTCATGTAAAAGCAACACTCCGCAACACGCAAGTTATTAGACTTTGGCATTGTAATATTATGTTTACTTACTTTCTATTATTTATAGAATTTATTATTGCCTTAAATTTGTTGTATTGTAACAAATTACAAATGTTTTAATACGATCAATTAGAGGTTATGTGAGGGTATGCCGATGTTGCAGAAATATAGTTTTGTTTTTATTTTTAAAGGTAATTAATCAAGACGACTGTAGAAATGTCTTTATCAAAAGAAACTGTGTATTACGTTGTTTTTTCTATATTTTAATTAGTTTATTTTTACATTCCTAAAGACAGTTTAAAAAATAAAAGTTGATTTTTGAATATTTTCGTTTTTTTTTTGTACTTTACCCTCAAATCCCCGGATTGTCTGTGCCCAGTCCTGAAATCCCACAATTGGAAAAAAAGGTTGGGGTTATAGCCCTTAACTAACTCAAGGATTTACTCGAAATTGTAAAAGTCGCTCTATAAGTGTCATATTATGTACCATGTTTAAATAAAAGAACCTATTGTAAGGATACACAGGGTGTTTTCTAATTGCGGTTTAAACATTTTATGGCTTACGCATAAACTGATTTTATAAAAAAAAGATAACATTAAACTTATTAAACTTATTAAAAAAAAAGTTTTTTAATAATATTTTAAATATTCCTTAACCAATTTAATTAACACTTTTCGGTAATAATTGATACATAAGGGAGCTAAATTTGGCTCCGATTTGATTAAATTTATTAAGTGCAGTGGCGTCTCCAGCGGCACGTAATTAAATAATTCTGGCAAAAAATGTACGCTCCTAATTTTTGTGAATTTTCAATAATTTATTTAAACTAGCCAGATAAAAAGTTGGCCGCCTTAATTTTTTTCGTATCTTGCTAATATTGTCTGGACCATCAGCAATGAAATGGACGTCATGTTTCTTTTGACGAGTCTACTACGAATATTTATAGCGCCATATTAGGCAAGGCGCGCACTAAAGTGATAAGCAAATAAAGTAAAGGCGAGGTGCTAAGCTAGTGGCAAGAAAGATCTTTTAAATATTTGGAGACTAGCGGTACTCAACTGACGCCACACACTTACCAAACACCATTTAACCGTCACTCTACCGTAATGCCCGCTTATTTATTTATTTAGGCAGGTTTTAAATATTGTATCTGACACTGACTTACCACCTGGATGCCACGTCACTTGCTTACCATTTCAGTGCGCGCGCTGCCTTACAGTCACGAAACCAGGCTTACAATTTACATGTTCGGACATGTTCGTTTTGTGACTGTAACACTTACGATTTTGGAACAATGATAAAAATAGCATTTAAAACATTGTGGTGATGGTGAAAAAAACATGACACGTTTGCCCTGACCCAAAACAAAATTAACAGGCTGGGTTAAAGCGCCGCTTTCGTAAATGGCGGTATGGAAGTTCGTGGTAGACTTGTCCAATGGAAACCCCTTAAATACGTTTTAAAAGGGTTATTATCATAAAGTCCAGTTCATTTCTGGCCCAGACATTGTATGTTTTCAAAAATATAAATAAATAAAAATCTCTTCATTGCATATCCTTGGACCACCCAAAAAGTAGCGTACATATTTTTGGTTATAAATATCGGTTCAGGTGAGAAGTTTTAAAAAAATAACACCTTCTTACGTGGAAAAAATTAATTTCCGGACCTTGGCACAATTTTAGGGGCAGAAAAAGCAATAACAGCTTTGCAAGTAACTTCAAAATCATCATTTAATTTGGCACAAAAATTTTTACAGTCAAATATGAATGGCTCAAAGCTACCAGAGAATTTAAAGCAAGAGTATGAAAATTTAAAAGGCAAGTACTTTATTTTTAATTTCTGCAACATAAAAGCTTTCATATTTTGATATTGTGTTTTTGTGTTTCGGATTCCACGTTAAACCCTTGTAGGCTATAGGTACTTATTTTACTGAAAAAAAAACATACAAAGTAAATGGTGCTCGAAATGGTGGACGGAGCCTTTTTGTGCACACTGTAAATTTCATTAATAAAATTTAATTTTAAGTCTAACTACCAAATATTTTTCTACCCGGAGGCCATTTTAAACTTTTGCCCGGTGGGCCAAGTGGTGCCCAGTCCGACACTGCTTATAGAAAATTGCCCGAAGTAATCGGTTCAGATATAAAAGTAATTGATATACAGGGTGGCGCGTTTTCGTTGGGTATAGCGAAAGTTAAAAGAAATAGATCAAATCTGCTTGCGCAATCTCAATTTCAATTTTGAAACAAATTCAATGGTAAAAGCAAACCATGGCTAACTTGATTCGTTTTGGAGATAGGAGTGTTTTTCAAATGTTGTCAATTTGGCCAAGTACTTGTAACTCGCTTGATATTAGAGATAGAATAAAATGTAATGTAAATAAAAAGTTTTAGGGATTTTTATGTTAAATTCAGTGGCGTACCTACATTTTTTCCATTGACTTTTTATTTTAAAGTTATAACACAAAGTTGGGTTTTTGTTAAATGGAACACCTTGTATATTTTATCACCAATAAAAAGGTCTTATTAAAAGTTTTAAGAAATACCATATTTATTATATCCATTCTAAACAGTTTCGGAAATATGGTCATCATCAGCATTTTTTTAACGAAACACCCTGTATATTATATTACCGTTCCAAGGATATTTTAAAGAGGTTTAAAAAATACCACATTTAATATATTTATCTTTTATAGTTTTGGAAATATGATCATATAAACCCAAAAAGTTATAGATATACGCATTAAGATTTGGACGCTTATATTCCGAAACTGTTGGAAAAAATAATTTTAAATGTGGTAAATTTTTAAAGGTCTTTAAAATGTCTTTTAATAGTGATAAAATATACAGGCTGTTTTATTTTAAAAATGCTATTTTTTTATCGAATTCCGGA
This sequence comes from Listronotus bonariensis, assembly GCA_014170235.1. Lineage (NCBI taxonomy): Eukaryota > Metazoa > Arthropoda > Insecta > Coleoptera > Curculionidae > Listronotus > Listronotus bonariensis. The sequence continues at coordinate 10,922 of JACEGR010010469.1, forward strand.
CGATGGCGGTATTTTTTACAGCTTTTAAGGATACCTTACTATTGGTGATAAAATATACAGGGTGTTCCATCAAAAAAAACCCAACTTTGTGTTATAACTTTAAAATGAAAGTCAATGGAAAAAATGTCGGTACGCCACTGAGTTCTACCTAAAATCCCTAAAACTTTTTTTTCCATTTTGCCTCTATCTCCAATATCAAGAGAGTTACCGGACCGGATTTAAAAAACACTCTGTATCTTCAAAACGAATCAAGTTGGCCATGATTTGCTTTGGTTGTTTGGATATTTATTCTTGGCTCTGGTCCCTTTCGGTCCAATTTACCAGCACATTCGGGGAAAATCTGGATAGTCGAGCTCTGTAGCTCCCAGAAATTCCGGATTCTTTCACTATTTATTTAATCTCGAACTTATAAAGTGGCATGAATTTCGACCGGACATCCCTGGAACTGCTACTGGTATCGCGCATAACTGGTTTCTTTCAGTGCTGACCCCCCCGCGACGCCTGCCTCCATTTTCCGCCATTGAAAAACACCTTGTGTAGCACGCCAAACAGTAAACATCAGGGTATAGGAATCTTCACTCACAGCGCCTAGTTCCAAAAAAGATGCCTTCTTAAATACTTTCCTATCTTCCTCGGGGCACCAGAACGTCTTCTACATCCTCCATGCACGATACCACGTGAGAGCCGCATGGACCTTTCAACGTCCTACCACGACCGAGAACGAACGGAAACTGCGATTTGCTTTTACCATTAGATTTGTTTCAAAAATTGAAATTGAGATTGCGCAAGCAGATTTGTTCTATCTCTTTTAGTTTTCGCTATACCCTGCAAGGTCAACGAAAAGGCGCCACCCTGTACATGGATTTCCATAACTGAGTACATATCTTAATAGGCCATTAAAAATATTAAAACTTAAATAACGAAACATTTAAAGGACTTTGCAAGATTGGTCCAGAAATGATTCGAGGACGAGGAGGAAAAACCTTTTTATTTGCCAAACTTCTTCTGCAGTTCGGCTTTGAGTTTTTGGACAGTTTTTGAATAAAATGCAAAAACTTTCGTTTTTAAATACTTCTACAAAAAGTCTGGAAGCTTCTCAAATCCAGGGATCTGGAAATAACGATATGTACTGTTTCTTCATTTTTCTGAAGTAATATTGAACTATAAGCTATTCCCTTCATGCTAAATCAGTGGTGGCGCCAGGGAGAGGGGCAGGGGTGGCCCAGCCCCTCGCTGGCTGGCTGGCCAAAGGTGGAACGTAACAAAGAAAGAAGGGAAGTAATTATGTAAAAGATATAAAGATCTTGGGACCTCTTTTATTCATGTTATATTTAAACGATCTGCCTGAATATATAAGCAAAGGAAAATTAACCATGTTTGCAGGACGATACAACAATTACGTTATCGGCAAATACTCTGAAGAGTTATTGTGTATGGCTAGGAAGGCATCTGATGAGCTTACGTTATCGTCAAATACTCCGGAAGAGTTATTGTGTATGGCTAGGAAGGCATCTGATGAGCTTGAGACTTGATGCCAGCGTAATCAGCTTATACTGAATATAAATGAAACCGTCTTCTTAAATTTAAATTTTTATATTTAAACGATCTGCCTGAATATATAAGCAAAGGAAAATTAACCATGTTTGCGGACGATACAACAATTACGTTATCGTCAAATACTCCTGAAGAGTTATTGTGTATGGCTAGGAAGGCATCTGATGAGCTTGAGACTTGATGCCAGCGTAATCAGCTTATACTAAATATAAATAAAACCGTCTTCTTAAATTTAAATATAAAAAGGCCCATTTCACTGGAGTGGGATTTGTCACTACATGCAAAGTTTTGGGAACTTGGCTTGACGAAAATTTGAATTTTAACTGTCATATCTGAACATGTATGTAAAAACTAAATTCGGCTTTTTATATGCCATTTTCCAAATGAAGTCTTCTTTAAAAAAAATGGTTTATTGACTGCGTATTATTCTCTTTGCGTACAGTCATTTATCTAACAATATTTTAACTTGGGGAAAAGGCGTGGAAGTTAATCGAGTTTTTTGGCACAAAAACGCATAATTCGCTTGATATTTGGACTCGCCCCGTTAGAGTCATGTAAGTCCACGTTTAGGGACAATATAGCTATTTATGTATCAAAGGGCGTTACTAGGACTATAATGCCCTGAAGGTCAGAAATAGCCCGAGGGCCTCTGGTTAGTTCTGGTTAGTCAGGCCGGAGGGCTAGATTTCGACCTGATGTCCAGTAAAGCCCGTGGTGGATACAATGCTTTATGTTTTACCCAAAAAGAGTTTTTCAATGACTAATTACATTATTTATTCGCAATATAAAAAATAAGTTGCACCTGTACCTGTATACGTAAGTAGATAATGACTGGTGTTAAGTTTGACTTTGATGTTTCTATCAGTTAGTCAGTTGGCATTTTTTATTTAACGATTTGCTCAAAATGGAAAAAATTCCACAAAATATAAGAGAAAAGGCCATAAAAGCGACCGAAAATCTTTTGCCAGTTAAATCAAGGCAACAGTATGATCGGGAGTATGGCATTTGGTTTAATAAATAAAACTGACTAAAACAAAAATGTGTCTTGGGTAGATAACCATACATGTAACGTAAGACCGTTTAATGACACTCTGTTCACTATTCGTTACTTATGTTTATAACACGAAACTATTGCGATATTAAAATAGGCATTAACAGATTTAGATAAAACCTGTTTTTTAATTTTAAATTTTACTATTTGTTTTATATGTTAAAAAATGTATTTGTGTTTTATTTATAAAGTATGGTATAAAACAATAATAAACAATAATTATGACGAATTAATAGTGATGTTAAATGTGCCCCTTCGGTTGTATGAATGTACCCCACTAATGGGGTACATTCATACATTTTGCTTTTTTTGTAAAAGTCTTATGGAAACTCGCGCATGTAGATTTTCAATAATATTAAGGTTTTACTACAATATAAAATAGTTAAGCTACTAGTGTGTCATAAATTAAAAGAGATATACCTAAGATACGGCATTCCACAAAGCAAAATATAAAAACTGTACGAAGCCTCCCCACTTTCCCCTACCTACCTTTTACACCTATCTTTTTATTTTACATTAGATACAACATACAAAGAAGCTTTTTATTATTTTATTTTTGTAATGTTAAAGGTGTAATTCAGCGACAAATTATTTCATTTGAATCAAAAACATTGGAGGTTAATGCTGAATGCGATGGCCTAAATTTGGATCAATTAGCCGATAAAATTAAATCTCTGGAGACTCGGCACAGAAATTCAGAAAATAATATTCTTCACGCAAATCCATCGAGCACTAGAAGTTCCAAGGTTTGTACATAAAAAAATGTTATTTATTTATTTATTTATTTATTGGTAATAATTACACTACATAAGTGTTTTTACGCGTCAGTTTACATTAATTAGACAATAAACATTTAAAAATAATCTAAAATTTTTCTAAACATTATACTCAATAAAATTTTAAAAAATACAGTTACATCACAATAACACTGACAGTCAATCACAATTATTAAAAAGTATTTAAACTAAAACAATAATGTTTTACTAAAGTTTAGCCCTCATGAGTGACCTGAAATAATTTATTCTTTTTTTTCCTCTTTAAGTCAAAATTCAAATTAACTAAAAATAAAGCCGCTGCTCAGGTATTCATTCACAGAAAAAAGGCATGTTTTAATAGGTACTTTTTATAGTGCTTCTAAAAATCTTGTCGTTCAAACATCTGATGTGCTGAGGAAGCGCATTAAAGTATGTTATACAGAAGTAATTGGTGCCACCCTGGATCTTCCAAGTCTATGAAAGTCATGGATTAAATCCTGACTGTTACGAGTATTATAATTATGGATTTGTTGATTAGTTGAGATATATTTTGTTTAATAAACATAAGGCACTGGAAAATATATAAACAGGGAAGAGTAAAAAGCCCCAATTTGATAAAATATGGTCTACATTCCTCCCGGTAGCCAATATTAGCAATTATGCGAGCGCATCTCCTCTGCAGTGTAAAAACTTTAGCAGCATGGGCTGAATGTCCCCATCCAATTAAAGCATAAGATAGCCTTGATGCAAAATTTCCGTGGTAAGCACAGAGTACAACATCCAAGGATACACAGCGAGAAAGACCCCTTATTAAAAACAATGCTCTCGACAATTTTTTACAAAGATTGTCAACGTAGGCTTCCCAAGTCAGTCCTGAGTCAAGTGTAACTCCAAGAAATACAACTTCTTTACCAGTGTCAAATGGCTTGTGTGTTTGTGACTGTCTTAGCGTAAAGTTAATGTGCTGAGTTTTTGTATGTTAAGACACAGCCTATTTGCAAGAAACCATTGCTGAATGTTGGATTGTGTTTCCACAATGCCCTCTATTTGAGATGGATCAGAACTATTAAGTGTTGTGATGTCATCAGCAAATAGGATTATTTAGAGTAAGTCCTGAAAATTTGGAAGGTCATTTATGAATATAAGAAACAACACCGGGCCCAGGACTGAACCTGGAGCACCCCATAATTTATTGACTTTGAACTTGAGTTTTCCCCTCTAAACGCAACAAATTGGAATCGTGATGAAAGGTAGGATTTTAATAGGTTTCTCATACTATTGTCAACTCTGTAATATGGCAACTTTTCCAGTAAAATATCATGCCGAACAGAGGCAAAGGCCTTTGTTAGGTCGAAGCAGGAAGCAAAAGTATCAAGACCATTCTCAAAACCTCTTTGAATGTGCTCAACGAGACAGGTTATTGCTAGTGATGTGGATTTTTATTTCTAAAGCCAAATTGCCTCTGGAAAAACAGTGTATTGTTCTCAAAGTGATCGGTCAATTGGATTTTAATTGCTAATTCAAAAATTTTTGATAATATAGGCAACAGTGAAATAGGCCTATAATTTGAACAATCATCCACTGAACCTTTCTGCTTAATAAATAATAGTTTAAAAAACTAAAAAAACACGCTTATACAGGGTGTTATTTAATAAGTGTCCGATATTTCAGAGAGTGATTTTTCAAGTATTTTTAAGGTAAAAAGTTCCTATGAACGTGTGGTCTAAGATGCTTCGCTTTCAAGATACAGGGTGTCAAAGTTTTATTTTTATTTATAATAAAATTCTCGATTTTTTTAACTAGACCAGTGTAGACACTAGAATCCTTATGAATTTTATTCAGTAGTTTTTACACCTATTTAGCAATGATTGGTGTACCACTGACAAACTGTGGCGATTGATTTCTCGAAAAGTAGGAAAGGCGAACGAAAATTGTTGTAAGAAAAAAGTTGGGCGTCTCGTCAAAATGAAGCTACTCACGAGAAATTAGCTTGTTAGTAATGACTTGTAAAAATGGTCCAGGAATCCCTAGTATAGGAGAACTCCTAAACGACGGTCAGTGGTGGATTTACCAGCAGGCTGAGTAGGCTCGAGCCTAGGACGGCAATTTTTAAGGGGGCGGCAGATTAAATTTAAGGGGGCGGCAGATTAAATTTAAGGGGGCGGCAGATTAAATTTATAAATTGTTTATTTCGATTTTAAAATATTGTAGGAGTAGAAAAATGTAAAGGAGGACTTTTTTGCTATTCAATTTTGTTTCTCCAATAAGAAACTAATAAAATAAGGGGCGGCAAATATGTAAATCCGCCAGTGACGACGGGAAAATTTTCAATTTTGCACGGAGATTTACCCCGTAAAACTAATATTTTAATATAAGATTTTTACGATTGAAAGTAACAAATAATAGGTTTTCGCGATTATCTTGAAAATTACGCATTTTATTAAAAAAACTGTGACAAGCAAAATCGTAGGTTTAAAAAAAATTAAAAAAAAAAACAAAACTCTTTTATTATCATTTTTCAACGACCAATATGAACCGAGGTACGGCTTGTTAATGATTTGTTTGTCAAATATAAAATTGTATCGATTTAAAGTCAAATAAGAGGAAAATGCTGCATATCTCTAGGAAAACACGTGGAATCTTTTTTAAAGTACATAACCAAACCTTCTTTTATATAAAAAAATAAGTCTTTATCTTGAAAATTAAGTATGTTATGATCAAAATAAGGTCAGTATCTCATTTTTTGTATGAAAAATTCAATTAAAACAACCCCAAATTACCCTCCAAAATAAAATTAACGTTTACCCCTTGCAATTTGTTTTATACATAAAATTTTAATACGTCCAAGAAGTTTCACCAATTTTAAATGTCTATATTCAGGAGAATGGTATTTTGCAGTGAAAAAAATTACAAATTCGTATTTTTCACCATTTTTTCCTAAATTACTTCGAAAATGTTGAAAATAAGAAAAAGCGATAAAGTACTAGCGGTGGGCTTAACAGTGATTTTTGATATCGGTGATCGCTGCTACTGCTATCTAAAAGTAGCTGCTACTGAAAACTGTGATATTATCACTCTTTACGGAAACATGCTAAATTTTCATAAATAAAGTCATATAGATAACCTTGTTAAAATTGAATGAAGAAAAATATATCATTTTTAAATAGATTCTGTCATTTAATATACATATAATTCAATTACTGATTTGCATTGGCATATAAGTAAATGTATATAAAAAAACCGACATTAGACGAAGTATATCAAATATCTTAATTTTTTTATAAACATTTATAGCTTTGATCATATTATTTGGGCAACTCATTCGCGATAGAATTATTAACAAATCAAATTGATAAAAAAATAGTTTTCATCCGGTAAGCAAGCCAATTCGCATCCCATTTCACTAACGTAAACATGCATAATCACCATAAACTTAAATGAAAGAGGTTAGAATCACTGAATCGCAATTACAATCACCGTCCAGCGATCGCAGTCGCCGTTTAATGGTGTGGTTACGGGCAGCGCCACATCTGCGAACTGCGAATATTAAAGAGTGATTTTTTCACTGCGATCGCTAGGCGCAAGTAGCAGCTACCAAAATGATTTGTTAATAACCGGTGATTGGTAGCAGCGACTGCGATCGCAGTCACACCTCTAAAAAGTACTAAATTATAGTGCTTTCAATTACTAAATTTTTATGTGCGCAGATTTCCTGTCCAGTAGGTATTTGGCGAGATATAGTCCTTTAAGGTCCGCCGCAAATTGAACCCACCCCACGCACAGCACATGCGTAGCCCACGCTCAACCCATCCTTCCCACGTCCACCTTTTTGATCAGTTTACTGCATATTGGACCCAATTCGGGATCAACCATATTTCAGATTTTTAAAACAAACCCATGCTGCACAAGACCACAACAAGACCCACGAAATCTGTGCGGCGAACACAAACATATCCACGCGTGGCTGGCAGCAGAATGGGCTAGCTCTGGGCTGGGTTCAATCAGGGGCGGTCATATCGACTTTCTGAGGGGGCGGCATGGGCCGAGGAGAAGGGTGTGAGGTGGCAAAAACAAAAATTTTTAAAGGAAGTTCAAATTTTTTAAGAGCAAAAAAATGAAAGGTCCTCTAACCTCTTTTTATTGTTTTCACCATTCTTTTTATAAAATTACACAAAACCTTCTTCCCACGTATTTGAATAGGTCCTTACTCTTCAATTCCATCATCAGCCTCACCCCTCGGACTAACTTTGGGGGGACCCTCAATTAATGCCCATTTTGCCATTAGACATGTATGAAATACAATAAAATAGAAAGGATGTCGCATCCAAGGGGCGGGGGTCATGGCCCCCATGCCTCCCCTATGACCGCCCCTGGGTTCAATATGCGCCACTCCATTTAAAAGCATGTTTTACAAAGTTATGCACGGGTGGGCTGGCTTCAATTTGCGGCGGGCATAAAACCGCTGTTTACGATGAAGCACCACCAGGGCCGATCCTAGACATTCAACTGCCCATATGCCAATTAAAATTGGCCGACCTTATGCGTACTGCCAAAAAAAAATAAAGAAAAAAGGTCGCCACTTTTACTTTTTACCTTCAGTATACCTATAAAATTTTTATTATATATAATGTAATACAGGGGGACTCAAAATTGACTT
>JACEGR010010470.1:0-18936 GCA_014170235.1 Listronotus bonariensis
CACTATGGGATAGAAATCCATTATTTTGGCCAAAAGCAACTTTGAAATTTTAATGGCTCATGCTGTGTATTTCAAAGTAGATACTCCAAACTACATGTACGCAAAAGTATAAGGATATGACTACTTCTATTGGGGTAATAAGAAACTTAGTTATTTTAAGTAAACATAAATATACAACATTTAATCTACTTAGTTTATTATTAGCCTTGTTTATAAAAAAAAGTAAAAAAGAATAATAAGAGCTATTGTTGTGTTTCCGATGCAGTCTCGCTACTTTTGTCAAAGATTTTTTAGCTTTTTTCTCTATCAGTTTTTGTACTTACAATTGCCTTTCTACTTTTTCTACTGAATGGAAGGACAGATACAAGATTTTTATAATTTACGTTTTCCATTTTAAAATTTAATATATTTTGTCCTACACCGTATGGTCCTTAAAGATAAAAGCATTCTGAGGAAAGATATGGATTCTACAGTGAATCTACCTAACAAAAACAGTGTTTTTTATTTATTTTATAGGCTAACAAAAATAAAAGGCTAAAAAGGATGATGTATCTCTATTACGGCTTCTAAGAATAATTTAAAATTTTGTTTTCTTCAGATTTGGATGGTCATATTTCCGAAACTAATTGAGATAGACACATCAAATGTAGTATTTTTTAAAGCATTTTAAAAGATTTTTTTGGTGGTAATATAATATTCAGGGTATTCCATTTATAAAAAATCATACCTATTGTCGCACCCTGTATATCCTAAGTGAGATAATAATCATCGGATTACTGATTAGAATACTACCGAATTAACCAAACAAGCTGACATTTTAGTTTATTTTATACAATAAAAATAATAATGTTAAGGGGGTGTAAATTTATAATAACATATAATAAGTTTTGAGGTTTCCAAAAGCATTTGTAATAATTTATAATATTTTTCCAGTAAAAAGCACCTCATTTTAGGTTAGATTGGTAAGTTTCAGAATTTTGACTAAAAAATTAATTTCTATCCCACCGGCGTAACTACAGGGGGCCTGGGGAGGCCAGCCCCCCAGATATGCCACTCCTCCCTCCCCAGAAAAATGTGCCTATATATTATATGTGTACATACAAAGTATTAAGACGTCCAGGCCTCCCAGGTGTTGCCAGGGCACCCCTAGGCCCCCTCAGGTTTAATGACTAATTACGCCTATGTTGCGGACCAAAAATTATAAACTCTTTGTCTTAAAAATGCAAGGAATATCCCAAAGTTTGACAGCGTACTTTTTAACACCCTGTATCTATACAGGGTGTCCACTACTCTACCGAAATACTTTAAGAGGGTAATTCTTTAATAAAAAAAAAGGAAAAACTTTATATGAATATAATTAAATGAAAAAATTTTTATAAACATAGGTCCATGCATTGTTTCAAGGTACAAGGTATTAAACTTTTCCTAATTTTCGTTTATTTAAAAATTTATTACATATTTCTTTTTTCAATTTTGGTTAAATTTGCCATAATTTGGAAACATACATATAGGGTCACTTGACGTCACTGGGGCATAATGTACGCATATCGGAACTATCTTTGCATTGGGTACCATGACCGACTGGTGAACTTATTTGACTAACTATATTTAGCATGGGGCATACCCCCCACTAGGGTAGCCCGTACACGAGGCTTAACTAAAACTTTAACTTTATACTTGACTTCACTAACTACTTCTTATCTAATCTATCTCTCTAACTTCTTTTTCTCCTCTTTAAATATTAAATTTTCCAGTGTTTGTTTTGCATTTCTACGCTGACCCAGTTTGTTTAATGTTTTTATTTTATTATTATAAGAGTAACCTAGAAAATTTTGTTTAATTTATACTTTTAAAACCTTGACACCTCACGTATATCTTTATTTAGCAAAATTCCACTGTTAAGTAACCTAAATTAAAATGTATACTTATTTTAAAATTCCAAAAAATGTTATATTTTTAAAATTCCCAATAATGTATACTTTTTTATACTAGGTGTTCACAATATTTATAGCAGTAAAAGCTTACTATGCCAGGTTTTTCTTTTAGAAATATTTTTATATTATTTTCTTACAATTTTCTTATATCACAACACCAACAAATATTAAATATAATATAAATAACACTTACACGAAAAAAAATTACATTAAATGTTTTAAAAATGTTTCCTATATTTCTTGGGAGGTTTAGCAATATTTTTTTTTTCTCGAACACAAAATATCAATTATTTTTGTTTACATAGTTTAAATAAAATGTAAAAAATACGAATGTCACTAAACTTTTTTTTAAATATTCATTTAGGTAGTCACTACAGACGCCCCTAAATTCAAAGGTTTAATCAAGTTAGCCCTTAATGCTGCGAATAACACTATCAAATTTAATTGAATCGGTTATGTGATTATCCAAGATATTATAAAAACAGAATTTTTAAAAGTTTAACACCCTGTATCTTGGTAACAAAGCATTTCTGGGACTACAGGTATATAAACTTTTTTTTCAATCAAATTAGCTCATTAATAAACTGCTTTAATTGTTTTACGCATGTTTAAAACCACTCTATGATTTTTATGTGATAAATAATAACAAATTAATAAAACAGTGAGAAACATTTACCTTTTACACGCTTCATTAAATTATAACTTGGAACGTCAAGGTTTTTGCGTTAATATTGCATTAATATTATAAATATAAGAACAAAACTTACCCAATCATTAATAACCGAGAAAAACGACAACACTACACCGGCGGGCGGACCACGGTCCGACTGACCTGCTGCATACATGCGAGGCGAAGGCACGCGCGATAATTCACAAACACCGAGTGGAAGTCGAGAATAGCCGAGTCTAGTCGAAACGGTATAACCCGATACAACTGCATCGGCCGGCGGACTACGGTCAACTGACCTGCAGGCATACGTGCAGGGCGACGTCATTTCCGATCAAACGCGACAATTTCGAACTGTTTATTATTAAATAATAATATAAATTTGATCTGGCATAGTAAGCCTCTTACTGCTATAAATATTACTGGCAAATTTAATCAAAATAAAAAAATATATATATTTGAGTTGTTTTTAAATAAACGAAAATTAGGTTAATATCCTGTATCTTGAAACAATGCATTTTCTAAAAAGTTTTTAATTTTATTATATTCATATAAAGTTTTTTCCTTTTTTTTGAAATATCACTGTCCTAAAGTTTGTCGGTAGGAGTTAGTGGACAATCCCTGTATAGACATACAGGGGCTGGGCTCTCTCCCAGGCTCCCCTGTATTACGCGCAAATTATCATTTTCAAGGATAAAGTGGTGTTAAAACTTATAAAATTTTGTTTAAATAGATACTCAGATGTAATTATGCACACTTCATTAAGACGTTTAGGACACTCATGTTCATATGAGAAGTTTTTTTTCTTATTTTCTGTTGCAGAATCCAGTTTGGTTAAGTTTGTCAGTTTGGGTTACTGGACACCCTGATCTAGGTAGGTAATTTGATTGAAATGATGAAAACTTTGATGTCTATTGGTGCCTAAACGGTGAGGTTTATCGACTTAATAAGAGTACCTTATTTTTAAGTTTTGATGTCTATAAAATGGCGTCCCTAGCTTTGCGATATCTGTCAAACAAAAGTTATGATGTAAATAAATTTTAAGTTTTAGGTAAGAGTGCCCTCTGGCGGTATTTAAAAACGTACTTTTGTCTTAAAAATTTTAGAATCTGCAAAGCTCGATTAGAGTGCCAAATATCAACTGGATTGGTTATAAATGCAATATGGCGAAAACACCAAAATAAAAATTGAACTTTGACGGCTTGTAACTTGAAAACGAATGACATTTTGAAAAAAATTATATGAAGCTCTACCCTTATTTTGACAAGTAGAATCACCCCTTAAGTTTCGTGATCGATTTTTGAATCACCCTGTATAACATTTTTTCTTTTTATCATCTAAGCTTTACAACCCAATAGGACTCTATAAAGCTTGAGTAAATACCTATTTAGCATCGTGTGCTTCCCTACTATAATAAAATATTAGAAATAAGTAAGGCTATAATGTATTTACAAATGAGATTACTCCCTTTAACAGTACATCATACAGGGCGATTAAAAACTATTCTTTTTGTTTTTAATCACCCCGTAGAATCTATAAATAACAGTAAATAACAACAGTTACGCCAAAGGTATAGCTTAACCTTTCCTTAACATTTTATTTTTTTTTGATTGCCTTGATAACTTAATTATTTAAAGAGATTAATTTATTTTAATTTTAATAAATTAAGCATTTTTGTTATGAAGTTTATGGAAAAAATCGAGCATATGCAATACATTTTGTGGATAGAGTTTTTTTTGTTTAAGAGGTTTGACAGCACGGGCCATCAGGCGAATGCGGTTTTTCTACGACGATAAAATTTTATAACTTTAATTTCTAGGACATGCAAATTTTTCTTAATATTATTTTTTTATTATCATTTTGGATATTTTTTACCAAACTTTGTGTACGGGGTTTAAGGGGTCGTTAAATACAGATCATAAAGTAGGTTTAAAAACTCAAAATAGATACAATTTGTTTATGCCAATTAAGGTTATTCTCAAATGTGACGCCTACAAGGTTAAATGTGTCCCCGCTCTGCAAAACCCTGGCCCGCTACACAAGCTTGAGGGTAAGTGTTTGACGTGATTTTTTCGCGACAAGGGCACGCTAGGTTGTGTTTTGGATGCATTAAATTGAACAAGATTTTTGGCGCCCCAATCCAGTATCAAATTGAGGTCCTGTGAAAAGAGATATCTGCATCGCCCTGCGTTTGCTTTCGTCAAGTCGGGTTGAGAGATTGGTTTGGGAACCTGAAAAGTGGAGTGAAGGGTACTATCGTCAGCATAACTATGATGGGATTGGTTGTGGAAGGAAGAAGGTCGTTGAGTGTAAAGAAGAAACAAAGTTGGTGCTAGTACTGAACTAGGCACTCCAGCATTAATTTCGTGGCAGCTTGAAGAGTGGCCATCAACAATGACTGATATACGTCGATTAGAAAGATAACTGGAGAGCCAAGAGCAGAGTTTAGTTGGAAGACCGTAGGAGGGAAGTTTATTAAGAGTGCGTCATGCCAGACTTGGTCGAAAGCTTTAGATATATCAAGAGCAACGATAGGAATAAACAGTAGGTTTATTCCGGCCCTATTGACATAATAGGCCCACCATTTAAATTTAAATACACAACAGAGCGGCCTCGACACTCGGCTATTATTCAGTTCAAAAGTGACGTCTTTTAGATTTCACCCTTAAAACGCTGTCAAAGATAAAGGCTCTTAACGGTTGACGGAACAATACACCGTTATACGCAGTTGTCTAAAAAGCAGAATAGACCTTACTTACTTCTACAAGTATTAATAGTCCATAGAATATTATATGCCGCGTTTACACAAAGACAGGCCGCTGCCCACTTTCCTGCTCACTCCGCTCCTAATACCAGTTCTTTGACTTTCTTTAAAATGCCGCTACTGAAGGGAGCGCGAGCGACGTGTTTTTAAACTTGTTCTACCCACTTCCCTGCTCGATTCCTGCCACCACTGCCGCCGGAAGTAACTGCATGTAAACGTGGTAATAATGGTTAAGATCTGGCCACGCAAAACCGCAACGAGTCCGCAGCGTAGCTCAGCACGTTCATACTCAGCTTGTGAAATGTAGGAGAAGGCGGGGCAATTTAATGATTAAACTTACAATTTTTTCAATAACGTAATAAGCAGTTTTGAAAATCTTTTTCTATTCAGGAGACTTAGCGCTACCGGCGTGTCAGTCGTAAACTACTAAATTTTTTCCCTTTAGGTTAATGGTACCTACTGTCAAATACAAGGATTTGCAATAATCCTAAATTAAGTGGGTACAAGCACTATTTAAATAAGGCCGGTAATAATACAATTCTTTGAGCTTAATATGCAACTTGCAATAAATCTCTAATATTTATTGAACTGGAATTAAAATTATCTGAGTTGACTATTCTCCCACTTTAAGGGGTGAAATGCAACTTGAATTTGCCCTATTTTTGTTTTTGTTAATAAGTTTGAAAAAAATCAATAGAGACTGATAGAATATCTGATAAATAAAATTATGGTTTTGATTTCGTGTGTAGTTATCTCAATTCGTTTGTCAAGTAATTTGAAAAAACAATTTGAGGGTGGGTTTCATAGTAGATGCATTTCACCCCTTCAAAGACTTTAATGGCCAATTTAAAAATGCATCTCTTAGTTCTTTGATGGATCTCACAGTCCCATTGCAATTCATAGCTAATTTGTTTCTCTGATTATATAAAAAATGAGAAAGTCAAATATTATTTTGTTTAAACTTATTGCAGTTTTTTTATGGAAAATCATGGGGACACCTGAGATAGTTTTCTTTTATGAGTAAAATATTTAAATTATTTAGCTTTATTTTTCAATGTCAAGGCTACTGTTTGAAGGTTATTCGGCATTCATCTATATTGAAATTACAGTAAACTTATTAAATAAACAAATAATTTCCAATTTAAAACATAGAACGTATCCTCTGCATATTTTTCTCACTCCAGCACAGCTCAAGGTTAACCTTCAGAAAACAACATTTTAATTGATAAACTAATTATATTTTTTTATACTTATACACAGCCTTTTCAAGATAGCAAATGTTGTTGTGTTGCTTGAAACTTATAAAATGATCACCATAGTAAACAAACAAAGATAAAAATAAACTTATAAGACTGAAACAAATATTTTAACTTAAGAAATTGCAGAAAAGTAATCTTGTTTTTGGTGCTCAGTGGAAATATTTAAAATGGTGCTACCCTTGACCAATGGTTGGTAGATTGCTGCAGCGTGGTGCTAGTGCCTGAATAGTGAAATGAAAACTAGTAGAAGCTGGTATATAATTGTGGGGCATTACACTGAGGTTTTTATTTCTCCCGGCTCGTGGCCCCAAAAAACAGGTGTGTAGCAGGAAGGAAAAAAAAGCGCATTCACCTATAATCAAAATAAAAAATACTCAACTATCAAAAGTCTAAGTAAAAAGTTCAATATTCACACTTACCCAAATTTTATACACATCAAACTAATCCTTTTCTTTAATGCAGTAAATTTATCAATTATATATTCATAAAATGGTTAAGTTTTATCAGTTCTGCAGGAAGCCCTTTGAATTGAAATATTGGTCAAAGATAAAGTCTATCTTGGGATATAGTGTTTCTGAAGAAAGTTTTTAAGCGCTTAAGACAAGAAAAAAACTCCGTTCCACTGACACGCTTGTCGACGATATCGTTAAAATTAGCGAAAAAGTTTATACGACTCGGTAAAAATGTCAGCAAATATTAGGTCAAGTTTATTTTTGAGCCGCTGATTTTTGGAAATGATTCAGCATATATCTCAATAAATTTTTGAAAAGAATCAGTGGGAAAAGTTTGGTTATACTGGCCAAACTTTGCAGTATCAGCAAGACAAAGAAATTGTAGTTTGTAAAAATCTTCGAATCTTACTTCCATTTCTATCAAAATATGATCTTATATTACATAGAGAAGTGCTCTGTACTATCCTTTAATTTCTTTCTGTAAAAAACACTGCTCACTAATAATACTCAGACGGAAACAAGCAAAATAATACGTAAAAACCAACGAAACGACCAAAACCTACACTATCTTTTAAGGCTAGCGATTAACCAAGCAATACACCTGATACTCCCCACGATTCTGGCCACCGGCAAGTGCTCATAGCGTTGTCATGGCAACGGAGCGTCAAAGCGTAAACAAAACCCCGCATGAGGTGTATACTTCGGTCCGTCTAATATTTCACAATACACTTGTCGCGTTGCCGGAAAGAGGAGGAAAGCGACCGCGCCAGCGGTTAATTTATATGCTAGATTTTTCATGGCAAATTTTACAAATAAGGAATAGAAATGAGAAAAATGAATTAAATATTAGTAATATGTTTTTTATGTTTTATTATTTATTGTTGGTGAAGTGGCACTTCACTTACTACACCTGAATAGCCGCCACTGCCAGGAAGCCGTCTACATGTCCGGTGGCACTGCAGCCTGAAGGCTTATTGTACTAAACCCCGTTTTATTGTACCCATTCCAGTACCCTAGTTCCTTGAAGACGGCGGTATGGGTCTGCTGGGTGCGTACCATATGTCTTTTTGTGATCCAATGCCTCACACTCTCACAGTATGTGGGTTACTGTTTCGGTCTCTGCTCCACACAATCTGCAGTCCAGATCTCCGTTGTATAATCCCATTTTATTCAGGTGTTCTTTCACTGGAGCATGTCCGGTGAGGAATCCTGTGATTGTTCTTAGCTGATTCCTACCCATTTTGAGGTAGTTCTTTAGCTCTTTTGTGCATGGTCCTCTGATGTATGTTTTCCCATGCATGTGCTGAGGAAGCCTTTCCCAGTGCAGTCTTTGCTGGTCTTTTACCCAGTTTTGTAATGCACTCCGAAAGGTGCTCTTGGGCACCCAAGGAATGGTTCTGGCCCGACGTACGTCGTGGCTAACCACCTTCTAGCCAGTTCGTCTGCGTTTTCATTGCCTTGAATTACACTGAGGTAGAAAATTAAATACATACTGTATGTCCCAGGATAGGGCTACAAGAGAACAAATCGTCGGCAATATCATGAAGTGGCCTATCTCAAAAAATAGAAAAATTGACTAGGGCCGAGATTATTGCTTAAAAAAGTTGCTTCTTAATATTAATACTAATAATAATAACGAATGGGCACAAGTTGGATTTTGATGTAGCTTAAAAAATTATAGAAATATGATAA
Organism: Listronotus bonariensis; assembly: GCA_014170235.1. Classification (NCBI taxonomy): domain Eukaryota; kingdom Metazoa; phylum Arthropoda; class Insecta; order Coleoptera; family Curculionidae; genus Listronotus; species Listronotus bonariensis. Next base: position 8,769 of record JACEGR010010470.1, read on the forward strand.
TTAACTTATTTTATTTTACTAAAAAAGAAGGCGCCTGAAAATACCCACCAAGCACTCTTTGTAAAATTGAAAAAAATGAGCTACACCACTTACAAACATTTTTTCGATACAGTTTTGCTTTATTTTTAAAGATAAAAGTGCTCTACTTTGTCGATTTTTATATTTTTGGCTATAATATATGTTTATATTGCTGATTCGAGTAAAATTTTATATTTCTTGGTTTTGTGTCATGTGATCAGCAGTGGCGTTGCGTCACCAAAAGGCGTAGGCGAAGTCATATCCTTGAGGCCCTTTTGTCGATAATAATCATAAGAGAAAAATTGAGGACCCAAAAACAAACCTTACCCCTTTAAACATTAATTTCTTCTTTGGACAAACCACGAAGGCTAAAAGCCTAAATACTAACGTACCGTGGGTGTCTTAAGCGATGTAAGAGGGAGTTTGTTGACACGGGACTTAAATACTTGAAGATTTGGGGGAAGGAAAGACCTCCGCGGGCAGGAGGTTCCACAACCTAGAAACTCTAGGGACAAAAGAACGAACAAAGTGGGAAGTTCGGGGCCTGTCCAGTTGGACCGTATAGGGATGCATACGCGCGGAACCACGGGTTTCTCTGTTGGGAACCGCAAGTGGAGGAACTATACTGGACAATTCTTCAGAGCAGAAGCCATGGAAGTACCTATAAAAAAGCGATAAATCCCCCACAGCCCGACGATGTGCAAGAGAGGGAAGCCTTTCTGTAAGTGAAGGATCATTAATGAGACGAATAGCTCTTCTTTGAATAGAATCAAGAATGTTTAGGGTTGTGGGGGACGCCATGCCCCAGATATGAGAACAATATTCCAAGGGAGGTCGGATTTGGGACACATATAAAGTGTATAAATTAGAAGGGGAAAAATACTTTTTGGCTCGAAAGAGAAATCCAAGCTTTTTGAAGCTGCCGTGGCTATAGATACAATGTGTTTATGCCAGTTAAGGTTACTTTCAAATGTGACGCCCACAAGATTAAAGGTGTCTTTGCTCTGTAAAACTTGGCCGCTCATAAGTAGAGGATGAGTATTTGATGACTCTTTTCGCGACAAGGAACATGATTGTGTTTTGGATGCATTAAAATGGACGAGATTTTAGCGCCCCAATCCAATATTAGATTAAGATCCTGCGAAAGAGATATCTGCATCGCTCTGCGTTTGTTTTCCAAGTCAGGTTTAGTAATGGGTTTAGGAACCTGAAAACTGGAGTGAAGGGTACTATCGTCGGCGAAACTATGAATGGAATTAGTTGTGGACGAGAGAAGGTCGTTGATGTGAAGAAGAAACAATGTTGGTGCCAGAACTGAGCCCTGAGGGACTCCAGCATTTACTTGGTGAAAGCCTGAAGAATGGCCGTCCACAATAACTGATATACACCTTTCACTTTGCCCCGAGGGCTTACAGGCAAGGCCGTGGGCGACCGCCTGCCTCCCTACCTACGCCTACCTACGCTACTGGGTGACCAGCTTTCCCAAAATGCCGTTTAAAAAATTTGAAAATGTTTGATTTATTTATCCTTTTATACCACCTATTCTAGGACACACTGTATATCTAGGGACATTTATTACAAGTCTAAGAGTCTTTGGTTGCAATGAAATCTTATAACCTATTTGTAGCCTCTTCCCTTAGAACAACGTTATTTTTGTTATCAAATAATTTAGTTACTTAATTGAGTTCTGCACCATGGGTATGTTGCCTTTATGGTCGCTGCTCCTCAAAGACACCTGCAGCTTCATCTACATCACGGTGTGCAAGTCAGGAACCTGCGGAATGGTTCAAGAATGCGCTCTTTATCAGAAAAGTCTGCCAAGCCATAAGTTTATAGATATATTTGTAGATCTATTTTATAAGAAAACATGCCTACATGTACAGGGGGCATCACAACGAATGATAGACTCAAGTTACCTTTTTTTAAATGGAATGGGTGCACATTTTGTTGGATTTTTTGAATTCTCCACAAAATTTTAACACAAGCATTTTAAAAGATACAAGGGTTTAAAAAAATATAATGTAAATATTTATTAACTTTTAAAATATGAATCGATAAAATACTTTTAACTTGTATCTTTTAAACTTAGTGAGTTTAGGTATAGCATATGTTACACAAAGTCATGTTAAAATTTTGTGGAGAATTCAAAACTCAATAAAATATACACCATTCCATTCTTAAAAAAAGGTAACTTGTGTCTAGAGTATCTTCTGTTGTGATGCCCTCTGTACGTCATGTAAATATATATTCTTATAAAATAAGGCCTAAAAATACGTCTCATAAGAAACTTTATCTGGAAGACTTTTCTGATAAATGAGCGCATTTGGCGAATTGATTAAGGGGGTCCCGGGACTTCCTTTTTGCACACAGTGTAGCTCCCTGAACAGATGCTTAAATTTTTGGCATTAGTTTGGACGCTGAGCTTAGCTGAATTTAAGGGAAGCGGCAAATTATACGCACTGTTTAAGTGTGTACTCGATGGATACCCGCTTCATAAACTCACACGAAGCAAGCGTCCCAGTTGCTGACCAAAAATTTAGCATTGTTTTGGGTGATCCCGAGTTCTCTCAATATCTAAAAATTTTTCAAAATTATTACCTAATTAATTTATAGGTGGTAGGTTTGGCGAGACAGAGAGTGGAAAAAATTCAAGAACTCTCCAAAAACTGTCAAACCAAAAGGAAAATTATACGGAGTCAAATGTGACATCACCAGCGAGAAAGATGTAAAAAACGCTTTTGATGAAATAAAAAAATTGGTCCTGTATACATTTTAATAAATAACGCTGGTACGATGAAGCACACCACCCTGTATGACGGAGAGGTTGAAGACTGGAGACAAGTTTTGGGTAAGAAAACAAATATTTTATTAATTTTGATAATTTATATCTACAGGTTGTCCCCTAATTTTATTGGTATGCAATTACGGATTTATTAGAGACATTTTGCACCTCTTAAAATAACAAGACGTTTTTGGCCTTCTTATGGTTATCGTTATCAAACATAACGATTACGGCAGCAGTTTTAGAACCGAGAGATTTTAGCAGCCTCTTTTAAGAAATATATCTTGCGTCTGCGCTTTCTGACACATAACCTTATTTTTGCCTGTGGTTCCACCCATTTTAAGTTATGAAAAAATCAGTATTTACTTTTTATTCTTCATAAGATATAAATTCATATTTAAATATATGCAAACACTTCTGTTGATTTCGTTTTTAAAGTAGATGCAAACAATGGTATAAGCAAAACACGAAAACTACAGGATTAGGTTTGGTAGTAGAATAAAAAGCAAGTGTGCCAGATTGTATATCTAAATTAGTATTACTGATTATAGAATATCCGTAAAGATGGCAAGTCCGTTTAATTTCTGAACACTATTTGATCTTTATTACTGCTATAGATTTTCGCTAATTAGAGCCTAGGTATAAATGATAATTTTAATTAATACGGCATTAAAATTTTAACCTTTTAAATAATTGATATTAAAATTTCTACAATCCGGCAACCACGCAGTTTAACAATAACGATAACGATAACGATAAGCTCTTCGGTATTCATCCGTAATTAAGGAGTCCGGTATGGTTAATAACGATAACGAATCATGTTTGCGTTACTGCGCAATCTCAGAATAACGTTAACCACAACGGAATTGCAAAATAAGGGGTGCAAAATGTCTCTATTATGTCAAAATTTAGGGATTTATTTAAAAATTGATAATAGGGAACGTACAGGGTGTTAATTAAATATACTCCCCGGAAAAACCTTACTGAATTTAACACTGAACTACAGTAAAAAGCACAAGCATATGTAATTTGATTTCGTTCGAAACGCTATAGACGGTTATACAAAACTGTCAAATTGGGGGGGTTAGTTCTGATAAATTAAATCTTTTTTTTTAATTGTTTTATTAGGGTATAAAAGAACATTTAACCAACCGGAACTAACCACTGACCCCCAATATGACAGTTTTGCATGATCGTCTATAGCCTCAAACTCGATCAAATACACGTGCTTGCGCTTTTTACTGAAGTCTGTATAAAGCCCGTCAAATTCGACAGGGTTCAATTAAGTTTAGGTTTTAAAAGGGGTTTTAATTTTGCCTTATTGACCACAAATATCGAAAATATTTGATATTGGTATATAGATATATCGCGAAGTTAAATATGGTTATTTGAGTTTCGATATATCGATATTTAAAAGTAATCGATATATTGTTGCCGTGTTAAAAAATACGTTGCCAAACTTTTATTTTTGTATTATTTTAGGACAAAGGCTATACAAACATGGATCCGCAAATTCTGGGTTCTTAAGATACAGAGGGTGGGTATTTATCTTTAAAAACAGATATTGGTAATTCATAAACATCCCAAATGCTCTTTACCCAATTTTGTTGTAATTTAAAGGATCTTTTGTAGTACAATGAAGCCAATTTAACCCTAGCCCGATTAAATTTATATATCTGTCACCAACTTTGCAGCTTGTTCGTTGTTGTGGATTTTGCTAAAAATACAGTTAAAACACATTACAGATGCCTCGAACCCATAGATGCATAATCACATTTGTGATTCGCAGAAGAAAGCATTTTTGCATTTTTAGGACCTTGGCGCAGTGGGTGGACGAACATGCGCACTTAAAAGCCGTGGCAAAATACTATTGATATTGATAATTTGGCCTGCTATTTTGTGTTCTGACATCACTCGTATTACTTGAACTATGCACGGTCCCATAATGCTGGTTTCTAAAACAAAGTGTTCTTCTAGTAAAAAAACAAGGAAAAAAATAATAGTTTAAAAAACTAAAAAAACACGCTTTTATATGCAACCGAACTAAAAATTAGAAAATAATTTTTCGATTACAAAGAGTATTGTCATTCAGAGTAAAAGCGTGGTGGTGCTTAATATATTAAATGTTATAATTATTATATTTGCCAATATCTATGAGGGAAAAGTTATGAAAAAATAGTAAAATGCACCCCACGCTTTTTACTCTGAAGTGACAATATTTTTAATGAAAAATTATTTTCTAATTTTTAGTTCGGTTGCATATAAAAGCGTGTTTTTTAGTTTTTAAACTATTATTTATTTTCATTTTTTAGTTCGATATGCATGTATGTATGTATGTATGTAAGAAATGCTCCAGTTTATTCACTAAAAATTCCTTCGCCATTTTGTCAAGAGTAGCTAAAGTTCCTGAGAAAAGTTTGGGATGTTGCCAAAGATGGCAACACAGGTGTTGTTTTTATAATATAAAGGATTTTTTTATCCTGGCGATCCTAACCAGGATAACAGGATACTGTTTGCAGATTATTGCATTGTCATGGGTCCTTAATACGTGTGCAAAGTTTCAAAGAAATCGAGATAGCTGGAAGTTGGTAAAAATTAGGCTCAAAGATTCCGTTACATAGATAGATAGATAGATGGATAGTTACAACCCAAGTTAATAAAAGCGTGTTAAAAAAATACATTATTGCATGCCTCGAACCCATAGATAACCTTCATTTAGATCCGCAGTGGCAAGAAGCATTTTTCGGATTTTTACGACCTTGCGCAGTGGATGGACGAACATGCGCACTTAAAAGCCGTGAAGCAAAATACAAACACCGGCACCCCGTACCCTTCGTCCGCGGTCTGACCGTAACGCTCATTAGCTACCGTACTTCTGGATTCTGGATTTTGTTATTTGGCTTTGCTACAGAGGCGATTTGCCAGCTCTCCCCTTTCCAGTCTTATTGCTTTCCAGGGCTTTGTAGGTGGAAACTCTGGATAATCGAGCCTGTGCTCCCAGAGATTCCAAAGCTTCTTTATAAAATGTAGATAAACAACAACGATGAACTTCTGAACATGCATAAATTCAGACTGTCAAGCCAGCGGCTGCTACTGTTATCGCGAATAACCGTCACTTTCACTACTGACGTATTTCCGCAAGGCATGCGCACCTCCTCGACCATACGAGGACACCATGTGTTCAACACCAAAACGTAAAAACTTCAGGCTTTAGGAATCTTCACTCACAGCGCTTAGCCTCAGAAGAAAGAAGCCCCAATTTAGCGTGAATCTTTTCTCGATCCCCAAGGGTACAGCAACGCTCGTACGATGCCTTCAATCGCCTACCCGGGAAGTCTATGTAGACCTCTACGTAAACATGAACCGCACTACTCGAAGACCGCGGAAAGAGTGAGCTACCGTACTTCCGAACAGAAAACCAGGACGCCGTCAACAAATTCTTTCCTATAATGCGGATAGTTTGTTTGTCGCACAAACCGATTTTTTCGCCCATGTAATGTAACTTTTGTTTCGCGCAGGTTATAACATTGGCGATCCATCGAGATCAGTGCTCGAACCAAACAAAAACACCTTCCATTTTTCTATTGTATGCTATTACCAAGTATGTATGTAACGACAGCAACAAATACTAAATTTATTAATATTTATATTTTAACTAAAGATTTTTACCAAATTAAATGTCTTTGTGTGGTCTAGGTCTATGTAATGGAGGAGGGGGTTATTTTTTGCGAAAAATAAGCAAAACTTAAAAAATCTGGGAATCAGAAAGCTGTGTCTCTACTTGCATGATCCAAAGATGCATGAAAAAATGCAAATAAGCTAGTGACATAGTTGGTTAAGGTGCAGCTCAGGACGCCACTGGACTTAATAAGGTTGTAAATAAAAGGCTAATTTTGACCCCTTTACTATGAATATCATCGCTCGTATCATCGCAAATTACAACAAAATTGGTTAAAGGGTATGTTAAATATTTATAAATGTTCAATATTCCTTAAAAGTTTAAAACCCTGTATCTTGAGAAGGAGACCTCTTTTGGTATGTAAGAGTATCTATTACTAATTTTACGGTATAACAAAAGTATAAACTGACACTTTTGCACTATGATTGTCTTCACCCAATCTGTATCGTAAAGGGGCCCACCACAAATTCTTAAGTACTTAGAAAAACACAAAATTTTGCGTGACAGGCAGTATGGATTTCGCCATAAAGATCTACAGCAGATCTTCTTTCCTTCGTATCACACTGTTGGAATAAGTCTCTTGAGTTTCTAGGTGAGTCCCAGATCGTTGCTCTTGATATATCCAAAGCTTTTGACCAGGTCTGGCATGCCGCACTTCTTAATAAACTTCCCTCCTATGCTCTTTCAACTAAACTCTGTACTTGGCTCTCTAGTTATCTATCTGATCGACGTATATCAGTTATTGTGGACGGCCATTCTTCAAGCTATCACCAAGTAAATGCTGGAGTCCCTCAAGGCTCAGTTCTGGCACCAACATTGTTTCTTCTTCACATCAACGACCTTTTCTCGTCCACAACTAATTCCATTCATAGTTTCGCCGACGATAGTACCCTACACTCCAGTTTTCAGGTTCCTAAACCCACCACTAAACCTGACTTGGAAAACAAACGCAGAGCGATGCAGATATCTCTTTCGCAGGATCTTAATTTAATATTGGATTGGGGCGCCAAAAATCTCGTCCATTTTAATGCATCCAAAACACAATCATGTTCCTTGTCGCGAAAAGAGTCATCGAATACTCATCCTCTACTTATGAGCGGCCAAGTTTTACAGAGCAAAGACACCTTCAATCTTGTGGGCGTCACATTTGAAAGTAACCTTAACTGGCATAAACACATTGTATCTATAGCCACGGCAGCTTCAAAAAGCTTGGATTTCTCTTTCGAGCCAAAAAGTATTTTTCTGCTTCTAATTTATACACTTTATATGTGTCCCAAATCGGACCTCCTTTGGAATATTGTTCTCATATCTGGGGTATGGCGTCCCCCACAACCCTAAGCATTCTTGATTCTATTCAAAGAAGAGCTATTCGTCTCATTAATGATCCTTCACTTACAGAAAGGCTTCCCTCTCTTGCCCATCGTCGGGCTGTGGGGGATTTATCGCTTTTTATAGGTACTTCCATGGCTTCTGCTCGGAGGAGTTGTCCAGTATAGTTCCTCCACTCACAGTTCCCAACAGAGAAACTCGTGGTTCCGCGCGTTTGCATCCCTATACGGTCCAACTAGACAGGCCCACAACTTCACACAAACACCGGCACCCCGTGCCCTCCCGGACCGTGACGCTTTTTAGCCACCATACTCCGAACAGAACACCAGGACACCGTCGACAAATTCTTTCCGATAATACGGATAGTCTGTTTGGCGCCAGGTGCGTTTGTATGTAAAATGTAAAATGTAATTTTTGTTTCGCGCAGGTAATAACATTGGCAATCCATCGAGATCAGTGGATTAAACAGGAAGTACCATTATCTTATTTCAAATGCAAATCTTTTTTTTTTATTTAAATTTATAAATTTATGTCAAATCTTTATAAAAATTGTTTGAATGCCGTGATTTAGATGCATTCAATGAGAATAAATGTTTTATGGGAACATGGGGTTTTTCTCACAGGTTTTTTTTAAACCCAATTAGTAGGTTGGGCAAACGGTTGGGCGAGAACAATTTAGGTTGGGAGCTCGCCAAACTGCGCCCATCCCTGGCGCCGCCACTGACTACGATACTAACTGCAATATTATAGGGTCCCAAAAGGTTTAAGAAATATTCGATAGGGGTGCGTAATCTAAATTCCCTATTAACTGACTTGACTTAGCTGATTAGGGAGCACCATGTTGCAATTCGGTTCATCTACATAGATCTAATTTGGCGAAAAATATTTACAGAAATCCGACGAGTGTTTGTGGCTTGGTTTGAAACAGATACTTCTAAAAGAACGCATTATATTTTAGAAAATGATTAGCTGTAATCGTCTAACCAGCTAAATAAAACAAAGAAGAGCTCATCGTCAGCATTATGTTTCTTAATCGGTTAAGAACATTAAAACTTTACGAAAAAACCCTTGAACCTATAAAGGTACGAGATGCCATAAATGCCCTCAAAAATAAGCCAAGTAAGGATGTATATGATATGAATACTAAACGATCCAATAATACCTACTTTAACAAGAATTTTCAATCAAAGTATAAGAAAAGGAGTATTTCCAGAATTTTTGAAGATATACAAGGTTGTGCCCATTTATAAAAAAGGAAAATAAATCTCAGCAAACTGTGCAGCATGGTGTGCCACAAGGTTCAATATTGGGTCCACTTCTTTTTCTCATTTATATAAACGATATTATAAATGTAACTTCAAACTCTAGGCTGTGGCTGTTTGCTGATGATACTACCCTGGCAAATTCAGACAAAGACTTGCAACGTCTTGTTAACACTATAAACGTCGAAGTTCAAGAATTAAATCACTGGTTTCAAGCAAACAAACTTTCATTAAACAGGTCTAAAACTATAGAAGTTCTTTTCAGTCTTAGGGAGATCCCCGAGGAGAACGCTGAATGTGCAAGGTTTTTGGGTGTAAATCTGGATCCTGGTCTAACGTTCGAGAAACACATTGATGTAGTTTCAGGAAAACTATCAAAAAACTTCTTCCTCCTAAAAATCTATAAGATTCCTTCCTTTTGCTGTGCTTATGCAGGCATACCATTCGCTTTTCCAGTCGGCTGCGACCCATGCAATATTGGCATGGGGACATTCCCCCAGTCAAAACGCATATTTCCTCTTCAAAGAAGAGCAGTGCGCACTGTTGCCGGGTTGGGGTATAGGGCTGATGTGAGGGCATGTTTGTAAGTCTTAAAATCATGACCATTCCTGCTAGATACATCTTTGAGTGTGTGCTATATGCCCACAACAACCAAGCCAGATATAACTTAAATAGAGATTTCCACTCATATGCTACAAGAGTGGAAATGATATTCGACTCGACTACTTAAGACTGAATAGGACTCGCCTATCTGTAAATTATTATGTCCCTCTTTTTATAATAAATTGCCCCAAGAGCTAAAAGCAACGACCTCTTCTAGTGTTTAAGGCGAAAGTTAAAGATTGCCTTGTACAAAAGGCATTCCATAACTTTCAAGAATTTTTAAATAGTAATGTAAATGTATAAACTGTAACGTGTATATTTTTGATTTCATGTATAAAAAGTGTGTTTTTTATTATGTATGTCCAAACGAAGTTTACCTTTTTAAAAATTATTAATTGCTTAAATTTTTTTTTATTAAAAATGTTTTGTGATACCTGCCTACGTAAGGAATATTAATTTATTATTAATTACTTGAATAAAAATTTGAATTTGAAT
>JACEGR010010471.1:0-18935 GCA_014170235.1 Listronotus bonariensis
TTTTTAACACGCTTTTTTTATTAACTTGGGTTGTAACTATCAATCTGGCTATGTAACGGAATCTTTGAGCCTAATTTTAACCAACTTCCAGCTATTCGATTTCTTTGAAACTTTGCACACGTATTAAGGAAACATGACAATGCAATAATCTGCAAACAGTATCCCGTTATCTTTTTTTGGATCGCCAGGAAAAAAAAATTCCATTATATTATAAAAACAACACCTAGGTTGCCATCTGTTGGCAACATTTCCAAACTTTGCTATTAAATGAAGAAGAAATTTCTAGTGGGTTGCAATATATTGGCAACGGTCCAAACATTGCCTGGATTGCCATCTGTTGGCAAAATTTCAAACTTTGCTACTTAATGAAGAAGAAATTTTTAGTGAGTTTGCAATCTGTTGGAAAAATTTTAAAATTTGCCACTCTTGTTCATTAAAAAATTTTTTCGCCATTTTGTCAAGTAGCAGAAACTAAAAAATGAAAAATAATTAATAGTTTAAAAAACTAAAAAAACACGCTTTTATATGCAACCGAACTAAAAATTAGAAAATAATTTTTCATTAAAAAAAATATTGTCATTTCATAGTAAAAGCGTGGGGTGATAAATATATTAAATGTTATAATTATTATATTTGCAAATATCTATGATGGAAAAGTTATGAAAAAATAGTAAAATGCCCCACGCTTTTTACTATGAAATGACAATATTTTTTTAATGAAAAAATTATTTTCTAATTTGTAGTTCAGTTGCATATAAAAGCGTGTTTTTAGTTTTTAAACCTTCAGTATATAGTCCTTTAGTACTCCTAATTTACATATTTTCGGTGTTTCTATCATTGCTACATTTAGGGGTGACTGCTCTTCTTCTTGAGATCTGCTCCTCGTTGATGCTGTGATGTCACTTTGGCTATTTTTTCTTGAATTTTGCATATACTGTGCGTTCCCTCGTTTTCTATAGTGCCCCCTTGACTGGTATGTTGATTGCCTATTTTCTTGTTTTCTGTAGTGCTCCCCTGACTGATATGTTGACTGCTTATGTTCTTGTTTTCTGTAGCGGTGCGTCCTATTTCTTCTATTGCCTGGCCTTTGCTTCTTTGGCACGTTGAATTTGCCCCTTGGTTTTCCCCTGTGATTGGCTGGATATGGTCCCCTAGGTCTGGTCCTTGGTTCATATTTTCTCCATTTTCTTCCATTAATTTTTGCGTCTGGGTGTGGGCGTGGGTTTTCGCACATTAGTCCGGATATCGATTGCTTGGTGGCCGCTCCCATTTTTAAAGGTATCTTGTGCCGGTTTCTTAGTACTAGGGTCTTCTTTGCAAGGTTTATTACCGCGTTATTACTTGTTAAAAAGTCCATTCCTAGGATTAGTGGATAAGGAGCTTTGGCGATTACTTTGGCCGTTATTGTGCTTCTGTAGGTTGGGTATCCTTGTATCTGTACTGGCACGTTTACTTCCCCTAGCACTGGTATCCGATGTCCACCCGCTGTCAGCAGTACGGTGTTGCTTGTCTTTTTTCTAAAATTTGTTGCCCATTTTTCTTGTATAACGTTATTTTGTGCTCCGGTGTCCACTATTGCTTCTACTTTTCTGTTGCCTATATTTACTTGAATTTGGAGGACGCCCTGTTTTCCTTTGGCACCCTGAGCGAGGATGGTCGGGGTGTCTAGTTTCGCCATCCTCTTCCATTTGGGTGGTTGTTATTCTTTGTGCAGGTTGCTGCAAAGTGCCCGTGCTTTCCACATTGATAGCATACTGGGTTGTTGTTTCTATTTCTTGCTTGGAAGCCCTCTTGTCTTCTCTGGTGCTGACTATAGTTGTATTCTCTGCTGTGGCCCGGAGGGGTGATCTTAGGTACCAATATCCTCTTGTTTCTACGCATGTGGGTACGCGAATATTCGCCAGAGGTTGAAATGATCTCAAGTTTCCACCCACTCGATTTTAAATCTTGCGAATTCGCAACGTCTTAAAACTATCTTAATTTTAAATTGCCCGCCTTTAATTTTATTTGAAATTGACCAATGAGAATGAAATTCGCTTCGCAATTCAGCTTTCGCGTCTGTATGAACTAGCTTTTATTCGTTATAGGAACGTACCCAGGGAATCCTTTTAGTTAGGAACGCACCCTCCAATCTTCTGTCATTTGTCAATGACATAAACGTCATTTTATGATTTTTGGTGCATATTCCTCTTGTTTTTCCCATTTTTGCTATTATTAATTAAAAGTACTGTGTTTTGCAGACTACAGTAAAAAGCAAACGCACGTGTAGTTTGATTGGTTCGAAGCGCTACAGACGGTCATGTAAAACTGTCACATTGGGGGTTATGGTTAGTATTTTTTTATTCGCTACAACTAACCATGACCCCACAATAATGTGACAGTTTGGTATGATCTGTAGTCCCACGTGCCCGTGTTACTGTAGTCTCAAACATACTATGACAACATTTTTAAAACGTCCCAAGAAACTTTAAAAACCTGTTCTAGAACCTAAAACGTTCTAGAAACAAAAGACGTTGTTGTCATATTTAACGTAAAAACCACAAGCGCAATTTGATTGGTTCTTGACTTTACAAAACGTTTAGTAAACGTACAAAAAAATTGTTTTATGCCGACACAAAACTTTTAAAAAACGTTTAAAGAGCATGCTGACCGTCTGAGAACGTTTATCGTACGTTACCCAAAATCGTCTCGAAGGTTTTATAAACGTTTATAAAACCAACTTGTGTTATAAGGGTAATAGACAGTATGCAACGCCAGTCTTTAGCAAACAATTTAATACATTTTTGCTACTTTTTAATTTTTTGACATTCCACGAATGTTAAAAGACTAAATAGTAACGTGGGTCTTAAGGGAGGTAAGAGGAGGGGCGAGACTTAAATATTGTATGAGGAAGGAAAGACCTCCGCAGTCAGCAGGTTATCACACTGTCTATAACTTTAGGAATAAAGGCACGAACAAAGTGGAAGTTTTGGGGCTTCTTAAGTTGGACCATTTAGGGGTGCATAGGTGCATAAGCGAAGCACTACGTGATTCTTTGTAAGAACTGCAATAGCAAAAATTTATTCTTTATAAGGCTTTATGCTCCCGCTGAGTATATAAAACTAAAAGAAGCTCAGTATCACCCAAATTTATAGCATATGATAAAACAGTGAAAGGGGTACACAAATGAAGGATTTGATATTTACTCAAAATCAAACATTATTACCGAAATTAAAGTGAAACTTCTGGATCTGAGAGTAAATTTCTGTTTTTTTTTTAAATAAACTGGCCGCCGACGATTCTTTCATCGCCTAACCGAAAACCAAGTGCTGCGGGTCAAATTAATTTAATGTTAGTACAAATTACCTATTTACAAATTTTCTTGCTTTCTGCAATAACCGTCAGATTTTTTCGTTTTTGTGTATGTACCGCTTAGAGTAGTGAGCCTTAGATTAAATAAGTAAATATTCCTATGCAGTTAAATTTTTTTATTTTTTTTAAATAAAAAGTGCCTGTGCAATGTTGGTGCATGAGTTTTTAAGATATGCTGTATGTTTCTTTATAAGTGAACTGCGGGTGCGCAATGCAGGCGCCGTGGTCTGTTTGAGGCGCCTGGCACCCTGAAGAGGCGCACACGGAGGAGGTCGACCTTCCTCTCGTTGGCGCCTCAAAATTCTTGGTGTAAGCCAGGCGCCTCAGACAGCCCACGGCCGCTGAATACGGTACTCCAGAAACTTCAACTTATAGAAGAGTGAGTTCGCGGATTTTATTACCCAATCTGGTTACCCCTAGCGGAAACGCCCGACTGTCAGCACCAAATTTTCCGTTCGTGTTTAGTATATCTGTGCTTCGACTAGATCTGCTCTGTGTTCGATAATTGAAGATCTGAATGCTCAGAGCTAGCTCGGATCGCCTCAAGTCAAATCGCCGAGCGGACAGATCTAAAAAATTTTATGTCAAAAATAGAAAACGCAAAATCAGGTACATTTATAGGTTGGAAAACGAGAAATTTCAAAATATTGTCATTTTTTCAAAAAAGACATGGAATCAGAAGATTTAGTTGGTTGTTTACTGTATTCTTGTAAAATTTGCGAATTTGTTTGCATTAATCCCGAAGATATGACAGATCACGTAAATGGCCATTCATTCGCAAGTAGGTCGAACTGTCAAATGTTTTAGAACGCGTTCGGTAACTGCTATCAGCTCTGTTAGCTCCAAAGGGACGTGACTTTTTCTCTGCATCTGCTCGCTCTGCTAGCAATTTCTTAAACGAACTCATTTTTATTGAGTTTTTACAGTGTCAATATTTTTTAAGTCGTCACTTAACTGAGACCGCAGCCTGATCCTTCACTATCCCGCCAGGGCTCCATGGGTTCACCTTGGACAATTTATTAGCGTAAAATCTGGTGAAGGGCCCCTTTTGGAATACTTTTTTGTTGGCATTACCTCCTACTAGATTTGGATACATGTAATAAGTATTGACAGATTGTGTCACAAAGCATTTTAAAACCAATAAAAATATGGTGCTGAAGTTGCTGATTTTGTTATACATATTTATTTTCATGGATTGCTTAAAAAAAAGACTTTTATTCATACAAGCAGAACTACTCCATTACATATATATTTTTTTAAAGATGTGACCATAGGCGCGATTGGGGGGGCTAGGGGTGGCTTAGCCCCCTCCAAAATTATTAAACATTTAATTGTATTAGTGTTTTTCAACAATTATACTCTATAAACAGAGACTTAAGACCCCCAAAGTCAGAGGCTAGTTGCGCCACTGGATGTGACATCTCTTTGGTTGACTTTAAATAAAGCTGCACCCAAAACATACGATACTTCAAACAATAAAGATCGTCTTTTCAAACCCACCAAAATACAGTGGGCCAACTTGCACACTTTTTAACTAATACTAACTTTTATCTGTTGCGCCCATCTTTTTAATTTTTGAGGGGCTAATAGGTAGATGTGTTGTCTCTAGGTTTGCCAATTTTGGTCAAATAGATTTAATACGTTTATTTTTAATTAATTTACTGTTAAGTTTGGTCAGCATCAAACTCAGTAACCATGGTAATCTCATTTTTAATTTTCAAAGACACTAAAAAACATTTTTTTAAATCGAAAAATGCATGCTTTATGGACAGGGGCGGTCATAAGGGGGCTTTCCCCCGGTTTTAGACCACATCTTTTGTAACCGACTAAGTTGTTTTTTTACCAAAACATACCAAATTGTTAATATGGACATTGAATTATAATATGCCCCCAAGAAAGTTGATATGACCACCCTTGTTTATGGGAAGCACTATTTATCAAAAATAATTATAATTACTAAATCCTTAAATTGTTGACAGATTCGCTTTTACTGAATCATTTACTATAGTTTGTCTACAAGAAAAACGTATAAGCCTAATTGTTGCTAAATCAGGCAGATTTCTTTTGCAACGAGGTTAAATACAGAATTTTGAAAAAGCCCCGTTAGTCCAGTCCTGCCCAAAATCTGATTAGATTAGATTAGCTTGGAGGTGGATTGTAATCCTCTAACACTGCAACCAGCTCAGGTTTATTGTGTATCCTCCATCCATATGTTAGAGCACGCTATCCAAGCCGGTCTCTTTAATGAGACTCCACAATCTTGAAACTGGCTCCTTGGTAAATGTTGCTGCTTTAGGTTTTTCCTCACCCAGCCTTGCAAACCGCAGACGACAAAGGGCTTCGCAATAGCACCATATGTGTTCTGCGGTTTCTTCTTCTTCCTGGCAGAACCTGCATAGGTTTTCTTCTGCCAGGCCTATTGTTTCCAGGTGTTTATTCAGTCTGCAGTGACCTGTTAGTTGACCCACTATAATTCTTACTGCCTTCCGGTTGTAATTCAGAAGGTCTTTCGTAAATTCCGGCGAGTATGCCTTTATGAATTTTTTCGCCTGACGTTGTCCTGGTGTTCTTCTCCACCAGTCTTGGGATTCCCTCATGATCCATGATCTAATAGATGACCTTACTTGGCATGACGGAATACCACAGTAGGGCTCGGGGCCTACCATTGCCCTGCCTGCACCCTCCTTTGCCAGTTTATCGGCTTCCTCATTGCCCTGGTGGCCCTCATGTCCTGGTACCCAGGCAATAGTTAGTTTGTTGGACGCACCCACCTCTTCCAGGGCGGCAGCGCAGTCCCGCACCAGCTTGGAGCTGATCTTGCATGAACCGATCGCCCCGATGGCTGCCTGGCTGTCCGAATAAATTACTATGGTTTTACCCATGTAACTCCTTCTGGTGATTTCCCTAGCACATTGTTCTATGGCTACAATTTCCACCTGGAACACTGTAGGGTGTTGTCCGAGACCGATGTTTATTTTCGTCCTCGGTTTGTCTCCGTATATACCTGCTCCGACTCCTTGGTCCATTTTGGAGCCATCTGTATACCAGATTAGGTCGGCTTTAACGGGAGGGCCTGCCTCCCAGTCCTTTCTATCCGGTATAATTGTTTGAATACTTTTGTTTAGCCAGTAGCTAGGTGGTAGCATTTTGTCCGAAGGCATCTCACACAGTAATTTTACATTTTTGTAATAAAATTTATGTTAATATCGCGCTGTTCGCCATCTCTGCTATAGATCATTAGACAAAATAATAATAGAAAATTGCGATTTTGCAGCTTTTTGTTGGAGACTTTAGAAAATAATTCCATTGACTGAATTGGTTCTTTATCAGGCGGGTCGTAGTTTGGCGTACAGTGAAATACACCAAAGAGTACAGAGTATGTATTTAGACCTGGCACTTCTTAAATAGTTTGTTATCGTCGTTGAAGCTAAGGCCAGCAACAGTACAATCATTCATTTTTAAAAACAAGATAAAGTCACATCCCATTCATTTTAAAATTTAACGATTCGTTTCCATTAGCTGTTATTCCTCTGTGTTGAAAACCATGATGTGAGTTGTTCGAAATGGATTCTAATCTAGTGAGATCGATCCAGGTTATTTTTGCCACCTAATAGAAAATAGCTTTAATGATAAACAGTATTGTGAGAGAAACAGTTGATTTACCCCCACCAATTAAAAAATGGCACACACCTGCGACTTGTGATTGTGTTCAGCGACCGAAAGAGCTCGTCAAAGTTTTATTTTATTCTTGCTTAAAGTTGGTAAAAAGCACGTGCTTGGTTAAAAGTATGAATTTACTTATAATTTTTTGTTTCAGTACACACTTTTTACGTAACATTTTGTGTCTGAATCAATACTATCAGCCAAATATCTTGCGAACTTTAACCGGTTTAATGGTTAACTTAACACAGCGGGATTACTCGTCATGCGCATGAGAGGTTCTTTTTCGGCTTGCTATTGGCTGTTATAAATGTCAAAACTCTTGACTTTCATATATGTTCAATATGGCTGATGTTTTGTGATTGTTGTGGCTGTTTATTTGTTTTGTGTTTTATTCGTTTAATTTTAAGTGTGACCTGTGTCTTAAATATAAATTATTGAAACAACATTTGTGTAAATGTATTGGTTTTTTAAATAAATATTTTTTAAATTATTTACGTTGTTTTTTTTATGAATAAAAACAATTTAACACTTTATGTAAGATTTATTTTTTTAACAAAATATTATATACATTAATATTTTATATAAATACGTAAAATATATTTAATAAATATCTTGCTGGAGGTAAAAGCACAATGAACCAATATAGGATTTCTGTGTGCGTCACTCATAATTAAAAAATTTCCTTGAACTGTAAAGGCAGACAAATGACCAGTTTAAAAAGTATTAATAGTGATAAAAATTATACTAAAGCGAAAAAATGAAAAGGCCTGAACACTAAATAACTGACCCAGTTGAGGTACAAACCAAGATTAGAGTGTGTCTACTTAAGTTCGTACCATAAGGCAAACTATTATTAATTTTACGAAAAAAATTCAACCATCCCATATTAATTGTTTTCGGTGGTAGGTATATGAAATATCTTAAAAATTATGAATTTTTCTTAAGAGGAAAGTACACTTATTTTTGTCAATATCGAAAATTTGTGGAAAAAAGATGTTTAGGATTAAGATTTTTTTTCTGCAATACCGAGCATTTTGAGCTTCCTTTACAAAAGTATTTTATTTTTAAAATAAGTATCCAGTATTGTGGAAACTTAAATTTGTATTGTTAATTAAAACCTACAATCTTATCTGCTTCCTCATACCTAAAAAACAAGTACCTATGTAGATATCGAATAAAATGGACCAACCACAGTGGCCTATGGAAACTGAAATTCTACTACGCTTTTCTCAGTATAAGTAATATTAACTTATACACTATAATACCTTTTCAACTAAATAGGATCAAAATAAATCTATAATTTATTTGGTTGGTAAGTTTAAGCCTGCTATTTTCATAAATTTCTTAAAATTATACACTTTTTTTACATTTTACAACCATTCTTTATGCTAAATATTAGTTAGTTTAGTTTTCAAGAAATAATTCTATTTAGATTTTCATTTTTAGTTCTTATTTCCCTAAAATTTATATATATTTTTCCACATTAACCTATTCCAATCTAAGAAAAAATAGACTTCTACCAAATAGATTTTAATACACCATTAGCACTAAATTACCAATATTTAGTCATTAAAATATTAATAAATTTCAGTATTAACCACATTTCACACTTTTTATTAATGTTTTATGTATATTTACTCAATAAATCAATGTTTTTGAATATACCGCCGATTTTGACATTGGGAGTGCGTATGCGCATGCCCTGCCATCCCGCAGACCCTTTCTTCAAATTGTGCCACTTTTCGAAACGGCGTCGAATTGATCTTTTTTTACAACTCTTGTGGTTCTTCCTTATTCTTACGTCAGTTCTCAAATTGTCAGATTAGTGGATTATACACTTTTTAGCATGTGATTTACTCACCCTATCTTAATCTGACGCGCACGACAATTTCTGATGGATATATCTTTTGCTTTTACGATCGCCCCTGTATACACGGGGCTCCTATTTGGTGGAGGTATTTAATCGGGTATATACAAGGTATCCTCTGATATATTTTTCTGACGCGCTGTAGTAACTTTAGATATCCCCCTTGGGCTCCTCACCATAAAAATATAGGAGATATAACTAGGGGTACGATTTAAGCGCTAGCATATGACTGAAAGCAACCTTACCCTATTAATAGTCTTATGGTCGAAGCCACACTAGACGCTCAGTATGGTACGCTCACCGTTCGATCAAAAATTTTACATGCTTTTTAAATGAATAACCTTGACAGATACTTAAATAACTTGTTTAATATTTAACCGGCCGGTGAGCGTACTGAGATCTAAGCGCCTAGTGTGCTTCGGACCATTAGGTACATAAGTCAATTTCTTTTCTTTAAAAAGTCGGTTTAATTAAAATTATAAAATTTCCTGTAACTCCAAACATAAACGTCTTTAAAAACGGATATATTTGTCAGTGATAAATGGTTCTTTAATGGTGCTTATCTGACATGAAGAAGAAAATAAAAATAATGAAAAGTTTTTAGGAATTGCTGAGACGAATGGGATGAAACGCTGTCTACGTCATTAGTAGTAGCAATGGGCCGCGAAAAGATGCGTTGTGTTTAGACGGGGATATTTTTCGTTATATTTGCATAAAAACGAACAATGGGTATTAGGACTTATATACAATTTAAAATATCTACCTAGAATTTAATTTTTAAATTTTAGAAATCATGCAAGAATTCTCTGCAAAATAAATTGTGTTTAGATGATGATTTATTTTTTAAGTTAAATTGTATTCTTTTGAGACCTGATCAGGAGAACAAAGTGATGAAAGAGAAAACAAATTGATAAAATTCTTTAAAAACTTACAGTTATATTCATAAAAAAATTTATACAAAACCGGCTTTCCAAAACTGACCGTTTGAAGGTGGTTACCACATGTTATGCTGCGTCCACACTTGCGTGGTCAACTCGCCGACGCCGAATAGCGCAAGCCACATAACCCCACGTCGCTTCAACGGCTTAGGAAATGATTCCGCGGTCGATGCATCGCCGGGCGGGACATAGGAAATCCCATGTAATTTTTTAATGGGGTCAATTATTGGCTCCCTAATTATTTTAGAGAAAATTCTATTGAAGTTTATTGAAGAGCATGCAAATCTACGTCCATGGTAAAAACTTTAGATTTTTCGGTTAACCCGTTTGCTAGTTAGATGCTAATATATTTTTAAAAATTGTTACATTATTATCGCCTCATATTTATGAACAACAATAAAAATACCAGTTAGCGTGACATAACGTTGTCATTTTGAAATTTAGTGCTTTATTATTATCAAAAAATCGTAGAGCGAAAAGATTAACCATGAGTTATACTACTGAAGAAAAAGTATTGATGATTAAATGGTACTATCAAGGAAATAGTTACCAAAAGGTGTCAGACATGTTCGCTGCTCAGTATCCGAATAGACCGATACCCGGAAAATCAACAGTCGATAGGACTATCAAAAAATTTGAGACCAAAGGCACAGTGATAAATAACTGCAGATGTGAAGCTAGGGAGTATCAAAGAGAAGAAAATGTAAGAGATGATAGAGACTTGGAAATTTTATTGCACGTGGAAGAAAATGAAGGGAAGGTGAGTACAAGGAAACTTCAGGATATCATAGGAAAAGATCAATCAACAGTGCTCCGGATTTTGAAAGGGGTAATTTTTCTCGGCTCCAAACAGGAAATTTACGTTAGCCGTAGTCCTGTCGAGAGCACAAATCCGGCTTTGGGATCCAGAATGCACCCTCGACCCCTCCTTATGCCGGATACCGTATTTAGTAAGTTGTTTTTTAGAGACTATTGTAAAATGATGTAAACCGTAGATAAATAATACCTAGGTAAATCAATTCGCAAACCTCGTATCTCCAAAATCGGAAATGTTGAGGTGATGTGGAAAACTGATCAGTTCTATTATTTGCAGTGTTAATCTTTTTTAGTTAATTGTTACTTAACAGCTATAATATTAATGACTGGAGGTATAAGGTTTTTCGGTAATTACGACCAATATGGACTAAAATACGACGTGTTACCTGATAGCTTTTTCCTTAAATAAACTTTGTTAGATTTAAAGTCAAATAATGGAGAATGCTTCATATTTTGAGAAAGTCATAACATCTTTTTAAATTACCTAATTAAACCTGTCTTTTTTTTTTTAGAAAAAGAAGTTTCAAGCATAAAAATTGAGTGAATTATGATAAAAATAAGATAAGTACCTATCTATTTTTTGTATGAAAAAATAATTTAAGAAAACCCTCTAACTACCCCCTTATTAAAATTGACCACAATTATTTTGCAGTTCTTTTAATACATTTATTAATATTACGTCCAAAAAGTTTAAGCAATTTCAAATGCCAAATTTACGGAAAATTTGAGCTTGAAATGAAAAATGATTTTTACAATTTCATATTTTTCACTATTTTTTTCTAAATAACTTCGAAAATACTAAAGATAAAAAAAGCGACAATTGTAGCTTTTTTAATGACTAAAAATTTTTTCTGTCCGTAGATTTTCTGTACAGTGTATATTTGGCGAGGTGTAGTGGTTTAAAACCTTTATTTACGAACGAGACCACCTTTTTCATGCCTTTTAAACTCACCCCATTTAAAAACCAAGAGATCTTAAGAGCCTAGTAGCTCTAAACCTAACCCTACAAAAAACTTATATCATTAAAAATTAAGATGATACATTTAAAAAACCAATCAATTTTCCTTCAAAAAATTCAAAAGGCCACATCGGAGCATTATAATCTACATAATAATTTTGAAATTAGGCATTTTATTTGGACATATTATTAATACATGTATAAATGGAATTGTAAAAGAGTAAAGGTTAGTTTTAATTAGGGGGTAGTTACGGAGTTGTTTTTATACATTTTTTCGTATATGGAAAAATTAGTTATTGACCTTATTTTTATTACGACTTACTTAATTTTTACGCTAGAGACTTCTTTTTTTTGAACAAAAAGTCTGATTATGTACATACCTAAAAAAGTTTGATAATTTTTCCTAAAAAAATGCAGCATTTTCCCGTTATTTGACATTGAATCTATCAAACTTTGCATTTTATCAAAAAATCTAACAATTAACACTCCGTATATCAACTCGTATTGGTCATAAAAATTATAATTTATTTGATTATAAACGCATAATTTTCGAGTTATTCGTGTTAAGCCTATTTGAGTTTTAATGAAATTAAATGAAGCAGTGCACCTATGTGATGCGGGCGGTTAGCACAAAAAAATCCCGTGAGAATATAACAACGTAAATTAAAAATCCGGTCATTACCGTTTCATATGTGCGATACAGGTCAGACATACGTTATTTGAGAAGAATTTCTCTTGTCCATCGCCAAGCTGTGGGAGATCTATCGCTCTTCTATAGATACTTTTACGGCTTCTGCTCCGACGAATTATCCAGTATAGTCCCATCTCTTGCAGCTCCCAACAGAGAAACTCGTGGTGCCGCACGTATGCATCCCTATACGGTCCAATTGGACAGGCACCGAACTTCCCATTTCGTTCGTTCTTTTATCCCCAGAGTTTCTAGACTGTGGAACCTACTGCCAACGGAGGTCTTTCCTTCTCCCCATCTAATCTTCAAGTTTTTAAGTCCCGTGTTAACAAACTTTCTCTTACCTTGCTTAAGACACCCACGATACGTTAGTATTTAGGCTTTCTGCCTTCGTGGAATGTGCAAAGATAAAAAAAAAATTAAGCTGATTCCTACCGGTGGGTTCTAACCCAGTGGTTTTATACCATGGGTGAAAACGTGCAAACTTTTATTATTTACCCATGGTTTACCTATGACCCCTAGGGGGTGACAACCACCCCAGGGTTTTGGCTACCTTTTGTTAAAATGCAGGACCAAAGAATTGCCAGATTTTACCTTTTTTTGAGCTTCATTTCTTGTACTGACAAACCTTTTTTTTATTTTCTGGTTTTTAGGGGTAGATCGTAAAAACATTAAAATTAATTTTATGTGCATAACAAAATAAAAATCCCCAAAAAGTGTTTTTATTTTTTTTTTATTTTAATAAATAGTTCGCACATCAACAAACAATCCAATTTAAAACAGTCTTCTTTAATATAAAAATATTTTTCCTTATTAAAATACCATTTGTAAAATTTTAGGGGACTGCATATCTCGATAACTGAGTAATTAACTGTATGCGTACTTCCTATTGTGATATTATTAACCTCTGTTTAAGTACTCGCATGTGGATGGATTTTAGTAAAATTCTGTAAAGTGACCCTTCTATAGTCATAATAAGCCAGATGATGGACTATTTCATATCTTAAACATTAGAATAGCATTTGCTTCATTAAAAATACAAGTATACGGGCTAGGAAGCTGCTAATTAATTCACTACATTCACTACAATCAAGTACAACCACTAAAACCACAGAATCCCTCCCGCATCCTTTTACAGTACATTAAGTCAAGTTTACGGCCAGCACCTTCCAACCAATCCCCTTCTTTCAACGCCTATTCGTTCGCCTCATTGGCTCGCAACATCCATTTTACATCACCAGGGCGTGTTACGAAAACAATCTCCTAACATTAATATTGCATGAAAACCGTGAAGTTCCACTCAAATGGTCACTGAGATTTAGGCGTGAAGTGAGCGCACGAGCCGAAAAATTGAGGCGTTTTGAGGGTCCATTAACAAAAAAGAAGAAGAGTCGGAAACGCTCCGTTTCCGGGTGGTTTGAGTTTAGCGTGGCGATTTTATCTGAGCAAACGCATCGATTCGCTTGAAAAAGTGTAAAATTGCTTTAAGAAGTGTGAAGTGTAACATGGCTTGAGGTTTGAAGTGAAAAATTCAACCGTGCGTGCGAAGAGAGACAGTTGTAAAGTATTTTTTTGCTTTACATGAAGGCATTTTTGACTGCATGGACTGTTAATTTTTGGTGCTAAAGTGTTTAATAGCACTATTTATTTTATTAACAAGATTTATTTTTCTGAATAATCTAAAATGATGGATAGCGGTAAGTACCTAATGTTTACAAGATCTGATATAACAAATAAAACTAGTTAGTTTAAGAGCGTGCACGCTTATTTCGAAAATACATATTTTTTGGTATCTTCAGTGTGCATTGATTAGATCTAGACCAAATAACCACTAGCTATTTTACTGTTACACCTACTGGAGGCGTTTTCAAATAATAATTCGATGGGTAAGGGTAGATTCAATCAGCTGTTTTTAAAGTTCACTGAGATCACATATGAAACATTTGGTCTTCCTTCATCGGCTTTGTGTCAAACCAAAACATATGCCTTTTGCTTTGTTTTTGGTCGTGCAATTATTTTTAAAGGTTTTTACAATGTTTAAGCTGTAAGTAATCAATAAATAAATCCTAAAAGCCAAAAAACGAAACATTTGATTTTGATACTTCTGTTTAACCCGACTAACCCTGGCTTTAACCCGGGTCAGCAGGATCCAACCCGAGTTAAGCCAGTTAAGAATCCGATCAATTTATGAACACGGGTAGAGACTGACACGGGTTAATCCAAAGTCAATATTTAAATATGCCTTAGGGCCCTTAGGTATACTTAATATAAATTAATAAGACAAAGTATTTTTATCATCTATAGCTAATATTTATGTAGAAAAAAAGAACCTTTAAGTTGCCCCACATTGGGCGCCATAGTGTTTGACGGTTTGTTTACCTAACTTAATAACGTGTAAATAATTTTGTTTCTTGACACCGCCATGTTTAATAAATTATTGTATATCGTGCAATTTTTAATAACAAATATATGAAGGGGTAAGCAGTAAAACGCAGTAAAAGGATCTAAGTAACAATTTTCCTAAAAATGAAATAAGTGCAATTAGATAGAAAAACTGAACACGTTTTGACAGCGAAGATATAGATGGGTCCATATTTAATTCATTCTGAAAGCAATGCCGCCAAGTACACAAAAATGATAAAGTAAACAAACATTTTTGAATGCACATAGCCTCGGACAGAGCCTGAATATATTTTAAGATAAATAATAAAAAATACATTGCTAAAACACGTATCACCTACTTACAAAACATTCTTTTATTTCGCTTCTGTCCTACTATAAAACCGTCACGTGGCGTGGTACTGGAAACTTGTCGGGTTAAATATTTTTTGCTGCAATAAATCATTGTTCAAAAAAGGGTTTCTTTACTTTATAATTTTTTGTGTACTTGGCGGCATCGCTTTCAGAATGAATTAAATGTGGGCCCATCTTTACTAAATAAATTTACTACATTATCTTTAAATATTTAACTTATTTAGGTACACTATACATTAAATCAATTGACAAATATTTTTAAATAACAAATTAGACCACTACTTAGACCCTTTGCGTTTTAACCCCTTCCCATGATTTTAGCTTTTTTTGAATGTAAAGCAAATATCTAATAGGGGTTAGTTGTCTATTATACTTCTGTTAAAAAAGACAGAACACGTTTTACCATCTAGTATTATTGATGTAAAAAAATATCCTAAGGTTGACCCACGTTGGGCGCCATATACTATTTATTGCCCTGTTTACTAAATTTTACAATAATGACATATTAAATTTACTTTTTTGCCTCATGTAAAATAAATTATTATATAGCGTGCAATTTTCTTAGAAAAATATAAATTTTACGTTTTTTTATTTTTATTTTGCGTTTCTCATAGGGACTTATAAACCGACTATATAGGGGGTAAGTTGACCAGGGACTGAGAATAGTTAAAACGGCTCTGGAACATATAGGTAGATCAAGAAGGCCAAAATGTTTATTATTATTATTATAATTATTTTCAATTTAAATAATCAAATTGTAACTTAAACACTGTTAAGCCTATCTGGGTAAGCTTTAGAAAAGTTTAATGGTAATGGTCTCAGATCAAAGTAAAATTTTTAATTCTTTTTAAACCATGTGACTATAATTTTTCTTATCCTTACAAAGTGGCGTAGCTAGGTAAGCAAAGGCCCTGGGGCAAAAATAAGAGCGCGCCTCCAACTGTACTATTAAATCGTTTGTACCCAATTCAACATGCCTAAAAACCATCTCTTTACAACTCTAGTTTATTTATATTCCACATATAGGACAAATTTTGGTAATTGTCTAGAAAGTTGGAACCCGATTTTGATGAAATTTGGTATACCCGGGTTTTTTGGAGCGCTGATTACGAATCTGAAACGACAGGTTTTTTAAAAGTTTGACTTTTATAGTAAAACGAAAGTAACTTTAGTGCTTTGTTAAGTTTTATATACAGGGTGTTTATGTATATCTGGTCAAAACATGTAAGGTGAAATTGTTTGATATTATACATATAATTGAGCTCCTTTTGGCTAATCTTTGAATATTTATTTAATGGTGTAGATTAGTTTAGCACATTTACGGCTAGTTTTACAATATTTGGTTAACACTTACCAGAAATACCAAAATGTGATTGATGTTGCCAAAATAGTTAACCCAGTGCGATGGTCACCATATATTGTGAAACTGGGCGTCTGATGTTGTGCATTCTTAAAATTTTCAGCTTTTATTTTAATTTCTGGACTAACTTCTCCTCCAACAACTCTTTATATATTGACTGTATTTTTTTTTTTATTTATTTGATGTAGTTTTGTAGGCGTAATATTTTTTTCCTTAGTAACAGAATGGATTATCTAACTCTCCTGGAATAACATTTCTGAATTTGAAACTGCAAGAAAGTTAAGTATTTAATAAGTCTGCAGAAAGTAAAGGAACATAAAACAAGTATGGACTGATATCAGATAATAGCAAGTTACATGAAAATAAAATTATATAACAGATCACTTCAGTAAAAGAAAATAGAAAGGCGAAATTTTATTTTTTATAGTCAAAATATATATATATATATATATATATATATATATATATATATATATATATATATATATATAAATATATATATATGCTCCCTATCGACGTAGGTCCTTCAGCCCATGTATTTTTTATGCTGTAGATTTTCTTTTGCTTGTACCTATCACTAAACAGAACTAACCACCAGAACTCAGCAAAGTAAAAGATGCTGCTGCAATTAGAAATCTAGTGGCATCAAATAAATCAAAATTTATTACATTCACGTGCATTTGTCCTGTACTTGCAAGTCAACCATGCAGCAACACCATTGTATAACGTCTACTTGGCTCATCTGTAATACTTTTTATGCAATTTTGGAATTAAATTAGTATTTCATAGCCCCCGGCGAGTGTTGATGCAGATGTAATTGAACTAATCTTAATAAATTTTTACTTGTTTTAAATAATATTTTAAATAATATTTATTTAATATGTTAGTTAACAAGATTTTTAATTTTTTTATTTATATATATATTGTTTAGGAGGCCAGTTGGATGGATACGATTTAGTCTAGTGGGGATTCTTCCCAACTTTTCATATGGCTGCTTTTTCGGCTACTATACTGCTATTCTTATATTTAAAAAATGTAATAAGACATAATAAGCATGAGCTTTTAACCATTTACTCTAATTGATATACCTAGAAAAATCTTTAGGTTATCCGAACTTGAGCGCCAAAATATTTAACGCCTAGTCTTCCTTAGGTACTTAACATAAAATGTAGTGTATTTACTATCTTGCCTCTATCATGTTAAATAAATTATAACTGTTATACCAGCCATGATTAAAGGATTTTTAAAACTCTTTATTTTAATAACAATTCAATGCCCTTATATATTTTTAATGGTAACAAAAACATCTAAACTAGTCACTTTCTATTTTTTTTAATGTATAACATGTTTTTAATCCAACCTACTGATAAAGTAATGTCTTGTTTACTATAAGATGCAGATGAATGTATTCGAGTAGACAAAATTAATACTTTAATGAATAGATAACATATAAGTTAAACACTAGATTTGTATTAAAATTTTAAGAAAATTCACTAATAATAGATATATTTTTCAGTGTGATTGACACTCACATAGTTACAACACAAATTTTTCCCGGCTGCACAAATAAAAACGATATCTTAAAACAAAAGCCTTAGATTTAATTTGAGAGAATTGTGACTTTCATATGTGTTAAAGAAATATGATCTCAAACAGAAAAAAATATGTTTTCAGCTTTGCGTACTAAATTCAAAGAAGGCGCTTTTGTAATAAAAATAACCATTATTTTATTTAGTGACCCCAATGGGTCTACATTAAAGAACGATGTATTCTGTTAAAAACATCGAGCGCTTTCCCACTGAGAGATTCTTTCTTTAAGACAAGATAGTAAATACCACAGACCGAAATAAAATTTAATTTAATTAAGATAATTATATTAAATAAACAACTAGTTCCCTTTTTGATAGTTAAGAGAGGAATTCCTGCTTATCATGTCATTCACCGAGACCTCTCTTCTCCATCGATGATGCGTTTTGCCGAACCTCATAGGAGTTATCAAACTGGCTGTCCGGGGTCCAAGTTGAATAATACGAATAACAAGTGTATCTTATAAAAAAACTTTCGTTGTTCGACGGTAGGATATAATCGTACCGTTGATACCGTACTAAAAGCATAATTCAGTGAATACTTATATTAAAGAAATAGGTTCTTTGACATAAAGGTTAAAGATTTTGGTATAGGTTCTTAAAATAAGAACCTATTATTTTAAAGAAAATTCATTAATATTTTGATAGAAACATTTAATATTTCTTTTGTTTAAAATCTTAAAACTTATATTTAAGATATTTAAGAGCTTAAATCATAAATCTTTAGGTTCTCATTTCTTGATTCTAGATGTTCTCAAAATAATACTAAGGATATTTTAATTTAAAGAATTTCTTTTACATTAAAGACATAAATTAAAGTATTTTTTCTCCCAGTTTAAGAACCACTATTATTTTAAAGTAAGAAATAAATCTTGGTTTAAAAAGCACAACTATTCAAATAGAATGCATATTTTTAAAACCTTGTATTTGCTTAAAACAAGACATTTTTTTTGT
>JACEGR010010472.1:0-18926 GCA_014170235.1 Listronotus bonariensis
CTATATTTCTTTGCAGCGTAATATCTATTATCTCAGAAATTAATAGCTATTTTTTAATTATGTTCATCCAATTAGTTTGTTCCTCAAAACAAGAAAAATACTAGCAAACGGATTAAACTTAATCGTTTCCATTTTGATTTAATCAAACATTCTTTCTACTTATAAGTATATTTGCATTAATAATATCCCAATATGTAGATCTCCTATTAAAGATAAAGAATCCACCTATCAAGTGTAATAATCTGATACGTAATTATTTGCTCTAGTTTATTTGCCTTTATTTCAACCTTAACTGGTTCTATAAAATCAGAAGAGAGCAATTAATAATTAAGTACGCGTACTACACTAAGTACCACTCTCGTCTTGGTTCTTTTCTTAAGCAGGATGAATATGTGGTACGGAGATACGCAAAAACCAATTACTAGTTCAAAGAAAATTGACTAGGAAATGAAAAACGTCAAACGGTGGTATTTAACTAGTCAATAGGTTGAAAAACGTGATGAGAAGACTGATTGCATTATGTTAAGTTCTATCTATAGTAAGAACATTTTAAAAGCGCAAATTCGGTACCCTTTGAAAATAATACAAAAAACATAAAAAGGCCGCCTGCAATCGGACTATTTTATACAAAGGCGCCGCTATCCTTTACAGCGACGCGCCGATACACTATGGGATAGAAATCCATTATTTTGGCCAAAAAGCAACTTTGAAATTTTAATGGCTCATGCGTGTATTTCAAAGTAGATACTCCAAACTACATGTACGCAAAATTCAAAAAGGATATGACGACTTCTATTGGGTAATAAGAAACATGAAAATGTATTTTAAGTAAACATAAATATACAACATTTAATCTACTTAGTTTATTATTTGTCTTGTTTACTAAAAAAAGTAAAAGAGTTTAAATAATAAGTGCTATTGTTGTGTTTCCGATGCAGTCTCGCGAAGTCTCGCTACTTTTGTCAAAGATTTTTTACCTTTTTCTTTATCAGTTTTTGTACTTACAATTGCCTTCCTACTTTTTGCTACTTCTGAGTGTAAGGACAGATTTTTTTATAATTTACAAGGTTTTTCATTTTAAAATTTAATATGTTTTGTCCTACACTGTATATCCTAAAAGATAAAAGCATTCTGATGAAAGATATGGATTCTACAGAATCTACCCAACAAAACAGTGTTTTTTATTTATTTTATACGTTAAAAAATAACAAAAGTTGGGAAGATGTATCTCTAAAAAAAGAAAAATTTAAAATTATTTTTCAGATTTGGCTGGTCATATTTTCGAAACTTATTGAGATAGACACATCAAATCTAGTATTTTTTTAAAGCATTATAAAAGTTTTTTTGGTGGTGATATGATATTTAGGGTATTCCATTTAAAAAAATCATACCTATTGTCGTACCCTGTATATCATATGAGATAATAATCATCGGATTACTGATTACAATACTACTGAATTAACCAAACAAGCTGACATTGTAGTTTATTTTGTACAATAAAAAATAATAATGTTAAGGAGAGTGTAAATTTATAATATCATATAATAAGTTTTAGGTTTTCAAAAAGCATTTGTAATAATTTATAATATTTTTCCAGTAAAAATGGTAATTTTCAGAATTTTGACTAAAAAATTAATTTCTATCCCATAGTGCGATGACCAGCTGCATCAACCGGCATATTATAAAAGAAATATAGCAAAGGCGGCCGCGAATATAAGCATGCCCATTTATTTGCTTTAAACTTTTTGTGATTTTTTTCTTATCATAGACGAAAATTTAGTTACTATACAGGGTGGTCATTTTTAAGTAGGCACTATTGCTAACTTTCCTATCATTGGAGATACAAAGTTGAAAAACACCCTGTTTATTATATTACCATTCGAAAGATCTATCAAAAAACTTGAAAAATAGTGATAAATCCAATTTTTAATAATTTCGGAAATATGGCCATCCTCAGGAATTTTATAATAAACTCGCATTTTTTAAATAGAACACTTTGTATATTGCTAACCAGAAAATACCACATTTAGTATGTCTATCTTTAATAGTTTTGGAAATATGGCCATCCAAATAAAAAAAATAGTAGATATATTGTGTCTACCAAACTTAGTGCTTATAGCTTATAGCTGTAGCTATAATGAAAATTTAACAGAATTTTTAGATTTCGATGGCCATATTTCCAAAACTATAAGAGATAGATATATCAAATGTGGCATTTTCTAAAAACTTTTTAAAATATCTATTTCATTGTACAGAGTGTTTTATTTAAAAAATACCACTTTACTATAAAACTCCCGTGGATCGCCATATTTCCGAAACTAATAAAAATTAAATTTGACTTTTTTAATGTTCTTTAATAGATCTTTCAAATGGTGATATAATATACAGGGTGTTCAATTTAAAAAAGTATTTTTTTTTTCAGTAAGTAAAAACTCTAAATGTTGGTTCCTCTATGGATTTTACCACAAAATTGTAATGGACTATTTTAAAGACATTGATAAGATAAGCTCACACACTAAATTTCATTATTTTTTAATAAGCCAATCAAACGTTATTTACGAAAAACTATTTGTAAAATTATTGCATACCAGAGATATACCCTAATGAATTCACTAGTAATAAATAAAATTTCTTAACAATTTTTTAATTAACGTTTTACTTTCTTTTGGGTATTCATTAGTATGTATTCATTACTGGTGGATTCATTACGGTATGTATTAGATCAAGCAGGGCCGTATTAATTGTTTGAGGCTCCCTAGGCTAGAATTTCCGGAGCGCCTAAAAAAAAGGTCCTTTCCTTTGTAGCGCCTATTTGAAGTGCCAGGCCCCTTACTTCTTCACAAGAAATAAAATTTGATGACCAAAAAAAAACAAAAAGTCATTCCCTCCTTTTCACGCCTATTTCATTTCAAAGCACCTTATTCACAGAGAAATTATTCACCAAAAGTCCCCACTCAACCTAAACTTTCTTAAAAACTCCCCTGTCTAGCGCCTATTACTCCCCTGTCTGGCGCCTATTTTTCATGGCGCCCTATGCTGTAGCCTAGTCAGCCTAATGGATACGGCCCTGAGATCAGGCATGCAACGATTTTACAGAAAAGTTTTCTTAAATATGTTTTAATTGGCCTATTAAAAAATAACGAAATTTAGTGTGTGAGGTTATCTTATCAATGTCTTCAAAATAGTCTAATACAATTGTGTTGTAAAATCAATAGGGGAGACAAGGTATCAAAATTTACATGGGATTTCCTATGGCCAGTCTGTCAATGTATTGTAGGTGTATATTTTTAAATATTCTTAAAATTTAATTTTTTCCTATTAAAAAAAAAATAATAAACATAAGCTATGGTTATTTAAAAAAATTCCCATTTAGTGACTTCCGAAAAATTCTTCTATAGCTTTGTTGCCACGTTTTTTTTTTGAACTGTGATAATAATATTCTGAGGTCAATAAATCCCCTTTTTAAAGGTCAAAGTTTAGGCTTTAAGAGTTTTTGAAAAATATACTAAGTGTTTCCTTTAAAATAATAAACTTGCCCTATAGGTATCAAAAAACCGTATTAAAAATATTTTTTTGTCATGAACTATCCAAAAATTTTAAAAACACATATTTTTCTTTAATTCCTAAAAGGGACCACACACAGAAACATTTAAAAAAATAAGTTGCTGACATTTTAAACATTGAGATATTGGCCACGCCATAAGTTTTGTATAATGACTAATAACAAAGTTACTGATGGCAGACTCTTGATTTAAATATCCCTGTTTATCTTAAAAATTAAATACCAGAAAAAAAAGGCAAAACATCCTAATTAAATAAAATCTTAAGCAGTTATTTAACAAATTACATTGTAAATTAAAAAGAATGTTTTCTAACTTCTTAGTTAAACTACTAAAACTTTTTTCTTAAAGCTAAAACTCCGTAGTTTGACTACCGTACAAAACTAATTCAACGTACTGCACTACATAATCCATTTCTACTGCACTATCTCTTATATCCCTCATTAAAGTACTGATAATTATTCATCTTATAATGCAGCAGCCTTAGAGTCGGAATATGTATTCTAGGGTTAAGGTCGGGTTTACTTACACGTATCTTTACCAAAGTTTACAGAATAAGCATAAAAGTAGCATCATCTGTCACTGCACACTGCACAGAATTATTGTGGATCCTCCATATGCTTAGAGTATGCTGTCCAAGCCACCAGATTTATTCCCTATTTGCTTTATGAATTCGATTTTTTTTGATAACAAAAACAGGTGGTTATAAAAATATATGTAACTTTCTAATTATTATTTTTTTAAAGAAAACAAAGAGATCGATTTTTTATAAGTTATTTCTTACTTCTTTAAAAAGTTATCTAAGGATTAAAAGACGGAGGCTTAGAAGAAACTGACTTAATCAGGATATTGGCAAAGCTATATAATTTTAGCGTAATTAATGTCTAATAAACTTTTATATATTTAAATATCTACCAGAAACGGTGTTTCTAACGGAATTGTTTTTGCAGAAAGATTTTTCTCTAAACAATTTAAAAAGCTTGAAAGAAATCTTAACAAGTTTTGTCTAATAATAGTATATTTCCTAAGTAGTGCCGAAAGTACCACTTTACCGCTTCCGCACGCGACTGCAGTCAAGTGCGGAAAAGGCACTTTCGGCACGTGTTTAAAACGCTATTTTTTCTAGAAGCGTAAGGAACACATAAATAACGGTCCTGGAAAAATTATTTTTTACTTTCACTTTTTTTGGCAAACTACCATTGTAAATTTTTATGCCATTACTCCAAACATAAGAAGTTGAACCTGAAAATATGCTTTCCGCAGCACATTTTACTCTATTTTTGCACGACCCAGCTGCCTTCTAGCTGTAATTAATGGGTTTTATGGAGGGATCTCAGATTAATAATTCCTTCTTGCTCTAACACTTCTTCTTATTTACCTTGAGGTAATTTTTCAGCTTAATCCTGATGGCTATAAAACGTAAGCATTTTTAGAAACGGCACATGTGGTAAAAATACACAGAATAAAATAGAGTCACTTATAAAGAGGAAAATGGTATTTTGGCATTAAGGACCCAAATGTGTATTACTTCAATTTGCTTTTGTACAACTCATACAATTAAACTATTAAGAAACTTAAGATTTCAAGAAATATCCAGAAACCCAAGAAATACATTAAATAAAAACTGGTTACAAACAAAAAGAGAACAATAAACAATAACCCATCACTAAACCTGACTTGGAACACAAACGCAGAGCGATGCAGATATCTCTTTTGCAGGATCTTAATTTAATATTGGATTGGGGCGCCAAAAATCTCGTCCATTTTAATGCATCCAAAACACAATCATGTTCCTTGTCGCGAAAAGAGTCATCAAATACTCATCCTCTACTTATGAGCGGCCAAGTTTTACAGAGCAAACACACCTTCAATCTTGTGGGCGTCACATTTGAAAGTAACCTTAACTGGCATAAACACATTGTATCTATAGCCACGGCAGCTTCAAAAAAGCTTGGATTTCTTTTTCGAGCCAAAAGTATTTTTCCGCTTCTAATTTATACACTTTATATGTGTCCCAAATCCGACCTCCTTTGGAATATTGTTCCCGTATCTGGGGCATGGCGTCCCCCACAACCCTAAGAATTCTTGATTCTATTCAAAGAAGAGCCATTCGTCTCATTAATGATCCTTCACTTACAGAAAGGCTTCCCTTTCTTGCCCATCGTCGGGCTGTGGGTGATTTATCGCTTTTTATAGGTACTTCCATGGCTTCTGCTCTGAAGAATTGTCCAGTATAGTTCCTCCACTCACGGTTCCCAACAGAGAAACTCGTGGTTCCGCGCGTATGCATCTCTATACGGTCCAACTGGACAGGCCCAGGACTTCTCACTTTGTTCGTTCTTTTATCCCTAGAGTTTCTAGATTGTGGAACCTGCTGCCCGCGGAGGTCTTTCCTTCCCCCAAATCTTCAAGTATTTAAGTCCCGTGTCAACAAGCTCCCTCTTACCTCGCTTAAGACACCCACGGTACGTTAGTATTTAGGCTTTAAGTCTTCGTGGTTTATCCAAAGATAAAAAAACAAACAAAAAGCGAACAATAAACAATAAGCATTTTTACTTATTTTTTTTACCTTTCTAGTAAGTTTATTAATTTTTTGCAGTTGGTCTTACTATACAGGGGTTTTAAAAGATGATGTCGATCTATAAAAGTGTGAATTTAAGAAGAAATATTCAAATAAATGGTGTCCCAATGCTTTAACTTTGATAAAACAGAGTGGTTTTTTGTTTTTTAATTTCTCTCCTCAGAAATACACAAATACAGATCTACACAATTATTTATAAAAAAACATTTAAAAAACTAAAACAAGATTAGAGACAATTTGGATACATGTTTCTAGATTTTTTCAGCCAAAATATGCCTGCCATCTCGTTTAGACACATTCAGTGAAATCCAAATGTTTATAAGCAGGTAAAGCAACAACAAAGCGGAAGAGATGCGTCATCTTAATTACATGTTGGCAATTTTGTCTAATCTCTACCTGTTAGTGTTCTACACGCGTTAGACCGTCTTTTATTTTTTCGTATTGCCTATGAACCTTTTGATTTGGCTAAACGTGTATCACTATTCTATTTTTTTGTCATATAAGCTGTAGTTTTTTAAAGGGGGAAGTTGGATGTAAATAACTTAATTTTTGTCGTGTAATTTTACTGCGATGGAAATTACATACCTACTTCAACAACAGCTCTCTATCGACCATTAGTGACTTTGCGATATTTAGATATTTGCATTTTTGCTTGTTCTGATTGATTAGAATCTAAAGAAGCAGCAAACTGAGATGGAATGATGGAAAGGTAGTAAGTAGCCCGTCGATTCCTAGAGTCGATGTTCAATCATTCGTAGTTTTATTTGCTCCTCTATTAAACTAACGTAAGTTTTTTATTCTTGGCCTTTCAAACCAACAAAAACAGAAAATTGATGTTTGTTCAATATCCTTCGTGGGAGATAAGTTTTACAATCGCGAGATTTTTGCAGATTTTTACGTTTTGAGGTCTGTAGATCACAAGAAACCTCAAGACCAAATGTTTATTTAACAGTATATGGGGCTATTTTTTTAAGGTACCTACTAACCATGTCATGTTAAAATATTAGACCCTTTTTAACTTTTTATTTTCTATCATACACAAAAAAAGAAAATATTAGTTTATCGAAGTTCCATAACTTCCTAATCAGTAATCAATTTTTATTATAAAGATATCAAGGGTATCACAAAAAGTATTATTTTTAAAATGAATTATAAGGTATATTAGCTTTGTTCGCGGGTTCGATTCTGAACCGGTTCTGGGACTATTCGCGTGCGCAGTGAAAAAAGCAGCGTTCGCGGTTAGTAAAATCCTGAATTTTTAGTAACAGTTCTCTGTGTTCGCGGGTTACAATGGAATCAGTTCGTTACCGGTTCGTAACCTGATTAGCAGTCCTGGGATTTATGTTGGAACTAAGAGTTCAGTTCGGTATTTCATGCGCATTGTCGACATGGTCAGCTGTTTTCTGTTTTTGTGGTACAGAAATAGACCGTTGTATTACAGTTTATTTGTTTCTGCCACGTTTTATGCGGGTTAATATATCTGTTGAATATTTTTTTTATATTTTTGTGATTCTGAGCGTATATAAACAAAGGATTTTTAATAGTATTCCGTATGAATGTATGTATGCAATAAAATAAATAAAGATTTAATTAAAAAATATAGACAATATTACAAGATTTTACCATTTCTTGTTGTTTGAATTTTATCATTCAGAATCAGTTCATTACTAGACCCGCAGAACAAAGCTATTGCATCACTATTAAAAATATCTTTGAAAGGTTTTTAAAAAATACATTTTATATTTCTATCTTAAATAGTTTTGCAAATATGGTCCTATACAAAAAAAATTTGCCATTTAAAACCGAAACATAACTAATTTTGTAGAAGGAAAAACGCTCGGACACGTCAATTTTTTATTTTAGGGAAAACTTTTTTTTGCCATTTTCACCTCCTAAACTGCAACCCTTTAGCAGGTCTCATTTGGAAAATCGTATAACCACTATCATTCCCTAAAGTTTAAAGTAGGGTTACAGGTAATTTAATATATAGATTTAAATATAAAAATTAAAATTTTGACAAGCTGTCAATTAATAGCAGAAACTTCAAACTTGGCAGTTGTAATTAGGGTCGGGATACCTTCAAAATAAGGTATCACTCGACCGCTCTTTCCATTTAAGATTTTGAAGGCCCTGCTAGAGGGTTACAGTTTAGGGGGTAAAAGTGACAAAAAATGTTTCCCCTAAAATCAAAAATTGACGTGTCCGAGCGTTTTTCTGTAAATGACCTGAAGTGCTCCAAAATAAGCTCTGTTTGATTTCAAATGGCACTCTTGTATATCTACAGTGGTAGCAAAGACAATTGTCGATTCACTATAGACACCCAGAACAATGCTAAATTTTTGGTCATTAGCTAGGACGCTCGCTTCGTGGAATTTATGAAGCGGGTATCCATCGAGTACACACGTAAACAGTACGTATAATTTGCCGCTTCATAAATTCAGCCAAGCCAGCGTCCAAACTGATGACCAAAAATTTAGCATTATTCTGGGAGTCTATGGTGAAACTACAATTGTCTTTGGTAGTAGTGTTTTTATTTTTTAGATTCGGAAGGCCCAATTTTAAATTTTGTATAGTGTCCGAGTCTATATCACCACCAACCCTCTGGTCTGTATATTCCACAATTTCCGTAAACAAAAATCAAGATATTTCGGAGTTCAAGAAACTAGTTGCTTTTATTAAAAGGAAAAACGATGGTTATGAGGCAAAAAAGTCAAAAATTTTTAAAAAGAAGAAATCATAAAGTTTTAACTTAACCCGCCTGATCAAAGTTACTTAGCAATGAAAGTAATAGCCATTATGGGAGTGGCTGGGGCATGCCGGACAGACGAAATATACAGAATGAAGCTAAGTGATGTAGAAATAAGAAATGACGTGGCTATAGTAAAAATAGTGGAGTCTAAAAATAAAGTTAAAAGAAACTTTGTAGTAACCAACGATGAAGGCTCAGTTCCTTATGTCAGATTTCTACAGGAATATATTAAGCTGAGACCAAGGAATGCTCTAGATGAGCGCTTATTGTATCGTTATGAAAGAGGTAAATGTGTTAATCAAGTAATTGGAAAGCACACTATTTCAAATGTACCTAAAGAAATTGCGAAGTTTTTGAAGCTTGAAGACATCAGTAGATACACTGGCCATTCTTTTAGAAGAACGTCAACTACGTTCCTTGCCAATGCTTCGGATGTCGATATTTTGGACTTAAAAAGGCATGGAGGTTGGAAGTCTTCTTCTGTTGCGGAGGGATATATTGCTGAATCCTATAGTAATAAGGTGGAAATTTCAAAGAAGATTTTACACGAAATTCCTACCAATATTTCCTCTAATGAAGTAACAGTGAAAAATATGAATATTAACGTAGTTAAAGGTGATAACGATACCCCAACAACAAATTTAAAAACTGTTAATTCAAGTATTATTCCTCCAATTTCTTTTGCTAATTGCTCAAATTGCACAATTACTTTTAATGTCAATACCTAACCTAGTTTTTTAAAATATTTTGTCATAAATTAGTTACTTTTTATAAATAAATCCTAATATTTCCCACAAGCATATTTTCTTTTTTTTTACTCTTACTTTTTTGTCCAGGCGCTGAAAATATTACTTTCGTAGCTAGCAACGCTTAGCAACCAGGTAACACGAAGGTTCTCTTTCGTTATCATTCGCGTTGCTAGGACCACAAAGTTTTCTTTATTTATACAGTAGTAGAAAAAAACATATTCAGTGCTGCTATTTAAAATTTGAAAGAAGCAGTCATTTCCGATAAGAACGAAAGTGGTAAAAATCCAGTGAATAGGTTAACAATGCAGAATTCTGTCAAATAGTGACACACAACAATTTTATTTATTTTTTGTATCTTACGCAAAAGAAGCAAAATAATAATTGTTAAAATAAACACTTTTTATATTCAAAACTAAAATTTAAAAAAAAATGTTATTAGCAAATTATGCATATGTATATAATTATGCATTTAAAATATGTATATAAGGTAAGTTACGTATCAAACTGGTTTTTAAAGACGATGTCTGGTAATTTCAAGGGCAAATTTTTAGTAATAAACAATCGATACGGTAATAATTGTTGTTGGGGAGGTCAGTATCGAATGCAGACGATCAAGTGATCATAGGCAAATAATATAATTATTAATTATATCTTTATTTTAGGACCCCGAAATTTGAACGTGCGGGATCGATTAGCAAGGGTAGAAAACTTTTCTGAAGGAATTATCAATGTCAATCACTACGTTTATATCGAATAGTTGAAACTAGCTTGAGTTAAAGCGGCTTTTAAAAGTGGCTTGGAATAATTAATAGTTTAAAAAACTAAAAAAACACGCTTTTATATGCAACCGAACTAAAAATTAGAAAATAATTTTTCATTAAAAAAATATTGTCATTTCATAGTAAAAAGCGTGGGGTGCATTTTACTATTTTTTCATAACTTTTCCATCATAGATATTTGCAAATATAATAATTATAACATTTAATATATTTATCACCCCACGCTTTTTACTATGAAATGACAATATTTTTTTTAATGAAAAATTATTTTCTAATTTTTAGTTCGGTTGCATATAAAAGCGTGTTTTTTTAGTTTTTTTAAACTATTAATTATTTTTCATTTTTTAGTTTCTGCTACTCTTGACAAAATGGCGAAAAATTTTTTTAATGAACAAGAGTGGCAAATTTTAAAATTTTTCCAACAGATTGCAACTCACTAAAAAATTTCTTCTTCATTAAGTAGCAAAGTTTGAAATTTTGCCAACAGATGGCAATCCAGGCAATGTTTGGACCGTTGCCAATATATTGCAACCCACTAAAAAATTTCTTCTTCATTTAATAGCAAAGTTTGAAATGTTGCCAACAGATGGCAACCTAGGTGTTGTTTTTATAATATAATGGAATTTTTTTCCTGGCGATCCAAAAAAGATAACGGGATACTGTTTGCAGATTATTGCATTGTCATGTTTCCTTAATACGTGTGCAAAGTTTCAAAGAAATCGAATAGCTGGAAGTTGGTTAAAATTAGGCTCAACGATTCCGTTACATAGATAGATAGATAGATAGTTACAACCCAAGTTAATAAAAGCGTGTTAAAAAGCAATATAAACGCTCTTGAAAGTGACTTGAATCGTTCAAGTCAAGTCTGAAAATAAGTAGGGTTGACTTCACTGAAGCCGATTAGAAACACGATATAAACGATTCAAGCGGGCTTAATAACTGCCTAACTTCAGATGAATGCTTCCTCGAACGTCATCAGTGTTAATTTCATATAGGATTTTGACATTTTTATGAAAAACATGAGTTGGAAAACAGGTGAAAAAAACTTTAAAACACGCTCATACCAACAACAGCACACAAAACGGGGGACGAATTAAAAAGTGAGGTTTGTTTTTCATTTAATGTCTACTGTGAAGTTGGATGCGAAACTGCCGCATGCATACGACGATGGCCTGAAATGTGCTTGACCTCGATTTTCAATCGACTTTCAAGCCACCGAAATAAACACGTAGACTTGGAAATCGCTTCAAAGCCGTTTTGTTTTCAAGCCAGCTAGAACTATTCGATATAAACGTAGTAATTAAAATGTGGTTTATAATAATAATAATAATAATAATAAAGGTCTTTATTTGTACACTAGTATAATAAAATACAATTAAAAAATAATTATTTCATACCTGCCGTGTACAAAAAGGCGAGGTTCAGTTCGACAGATAACAGTATCTATCGACTGTTCAACTAACCCGAATTTCAGTCACATTCAGTAACTCCCTCCTAGGAAAATCCAACTTTCTCCCCTTATTGTACCTTTTTATAAATTTGACCAAATTTTATTGACAAATCCCAAATTTTGCAAAATTATTTACATTTAAAAAAAATATAGCCAGTTGTAATTTTTACTCTATATTTTTTATGCAAGAATTTCAGATGCCTCTAATTATAAGAAAAAGGTAGATATTTTTGCGGAATTTGTGATTTAACGACGAAATTTGCTTTTATTAACTTGGGTTGTAACTATCTATCTATCTATCTATCTATCTATGTAACGGAATCTTTGAGCCTAATTTTAACCAACTTCCAGCTATTCGATTTCTTTGAAACTTTGCACACGTGTCAAGGACCGATGAAGATGCAATAATTTAAAAACAGTATCCCGTTATCTTTTTTGAATCGCCAGGAAAAAAATTCCATTATATTATAAAAACAACACCTAGGATGCCATCTGTTGGCAACATTTCAAACTTTGCTATTAAATGAAGAAGAAATTTTTTAGTTTTTACACAATTTGGTTAGTTGCACCATGAGTGTTCAATTTTTATGAACAATAAAAATATAGGGTTAGTTGCACCATTAGTTCAAGGATTCAATAATAAAAATTACATTATGTGTAATGTATACATAATACATAATATGCAATTAATAAAAATTAACATTCTTTTTTGGATCATAGGGAAAAAAATTTTTCCTTTACATTATAAAAATATAAACCTAACACCTAGGTTGCCACCTGTTGGCAACATTTCAAACTTTGCTATTAAATGAAGAAGAAATTTTTAGTTTTTACACAATTTGGTTAGTTGCACCATGAGTGTTCAATTTTTATGAAAAATAAAAATATAGGGTTAGTTGCACCATTAGTTCAAGGATTACATAATAAAAATTACATTATGTGTAATGTATACATAATACATAATGTGCAATTAATAAAATTAACATTCTTTTTTTGGATCGCCAGGAAAAAAAATTTTCCATTATATTATAAAAATATAAAAACAACACCTAGGTTGCCATCTGTTGGCAACATTTCAAACTTTTGCTATTAAATGAAGAAGAAATTTTTTAGTGGGTTTGCAATATATTGGCAACGGTCCAAACATTGCCTGGATTGCCATCTGTTGGCAAAATTTCAAACTTGCTACTTAATGAAGAAGAAATTTTTAGTGAGTTGCAATCTGTTGGAAAAATTTTAAAATTTGCCACTCTTGTTCATTAAAAAAATTTTTCGCCATTTTGTCAAGAGTAGCAGAAACTAAAAAATGAAAAATAATTAATAGTTTAAAAAACTAAAAAACACGCTTTTATATGCAACCAGAACTAAAAATTAGAAAATAATTTTTCATTAAAAAAAATATTGTCATTTCATAGTAAAAAGCGTGGAGTTGATAAATATATTAAATGTTATAATTATTATATTTGCAAATATCTATGATGGAAAAGTTATGAAAAAATAGTAAAATGCACCCCACGCTTTTTACTATGAAATGACAATATTTTTAATGAAAAATTATTTTCTAATTTTTAGTTCGGTTGCATATAAAAGCGTGTTTTTTAGTTTTTTAA
This sequence comes from Listronotus bonariensis, assembly GCA_014170235.1. Classification (NCBI taxonomy): domain Eukaryota; kingdom Metazoa; phylum Arthropoda; class Insecta; order Coleoptera; family Curculionidae; genus Listronotus; species Listronotus bonariensis. Next base: position 13,479 of record JACEGR010010472.1, read on the forward strand.
ACGTTAATTTCAAAATAAAAATGTTCGGTAACAAAGTTTTTTTTGATGCCAGTAATATTTGTACAGGGCCGGATCTAAGGAAGGGTCAGGCGGGGCACTAGTCCGGGGCTCCCACAAAGTAGGGGCTCTCAAACTGCTGAAAAAGAAAATTAAAATGATGTCATTGGTGAAGACCTCTTTTGGTCTTCAATGTTTTCTTGGGTTACAAAATTAAAATGTTATTGGTCAGGACTCCTTTTTTTGGTACTAATTACTTATCATTTTTAATGAGGGGGCTTTCTCGTTGACCCGGGGCCCTCACCTAAATCCGGCCCTGTATCTAGTATATATTTAGTGTGGGTCTCATGTCTCAACTTTTAATTTTTTTAAAAATACCGCTACGCTCCTGTTAAGGTCTCTTCAATATAAACAACCCTGTATATAAAGTATGCTTGGAATTAAAGCTCAAGGATTAAAAAAAAAAACAAAAACTCTAATTACCTCCATATATAACTCTGTAAATTTAAAATTTATTTTTAAATATTTACAGTTTGGTACCATCATTACGTATTAAGAAACTTAAAAATTAAAAAAAAAAACAAAGATTGCAAGAACACATAACATTTAGCAGGTAATTCCGTAAGGCAGGTCATGGTACAATAAAAGCAAACAATAATTTATTATTTTCATTTTCTTTTATTCTTAATTTCATTGCCAACTACCCATCGTTTTAAATTCATACAGGCAGTAATACATGTTAACTCGTTTTGGCGTTGTTTTTTTACTTTTTATTACTATACAGGTTGTGTCAATAGTTATAAGACGGTATTAAAATTTTGTTTTAATTTCTTGATTTCATATTTTAAAAAATATAGACGAAAAATGGCATTTTTATAAACCAAATATCTTAGGAAAAATCTATTTTCAGTCAAATTTTTGGCCTTGGAAGTAACGACCAGGGCATTTTATAGGCAAGATAAAAGATTAAAAATGTTTTTTTTCAATAATTATTGCAATTTTTTCTTAACAGGTCCACATGAGGCGAGAGGGGAAGGTGTTATGGTAACTTCGTGCTCAAAATAGTTATTTTTGTATCAAGGTCGTAAAATAGCACTTTTACGCCCGCGGCTGGACGTTGTTGCCTCGTGCTCTGCGAGGGCAACAATCAGCTGTGGGCGTTAGAAGTGCTTTACGCCAGAGGTGCAAACAATATTTTTTGTACGACTTAAATTAATATACACGCATTCTCAGTAGTAAGGAGAAAATTTCCCAGCTTTTATTGTTTCAAATTGTAATTAGTATACTTTTAACATATGTTTAATAAAATAAATTGTTGTTTTACCAAAAGATAAAAATGAAGCATTAGTTAATTTTATTATTGCTTTATAAATTTATAAATGCGGGCGTTTTTGATACTTTTTGCCCCAGGGCGTAAAATTGTAATTTTACGCCCGGTCGTACAAAAACGTACATAATTATGTCTTTTTTGACAACACAGTCAAAAGTATTTATTAACGTCATTGGTACAATAAAATATAACATAAAAAAATATTGCATAGACTTTTATTTTAAAAATTCTAAAAATACGGCAATCGCAACAATTATTCGGAAGCGTCTCGAAAAAGGGTGAATTAGGGTGCCCATCATATCTCGGTGTCAGAAATACTGAAATTCGGTATTCGAATTCCAAGAAAAAAATCCTCACCTATTATTTTTACGATTTTGGCTTACAGAATACTGATATTCACCATTTTGGTATTCCAATACTGACTCCAACGGTATTTGAATACTCAAAAATTGTATTCGAATACTATCATACAATGTATTGAATTCAAAATCCCGAATACTGACCAAAAAGTATTCTGTTGAATATCGAATACTAAACACACAGATGTACTCAAATACTATTCCAAAACCACCTTAATGAATTCTGAATACGTTTCAGAATACCGAGTATTCGAATACTACTCAACTCTAATGTGAAAGTAAAAATATTTATACAAAGAAGAAATAAAAATGATGTTAATAAATTTTAAAAACGTAGACAACATTTTTACTGCCAGCACAGCATTTTCAACCATTTTGGTAATGACGACCATGTGTATAATGCGTGTTTATACACATGTTCGTCATTAACAAAATGTTTGAAACTGCTGTGCTCTTTGGCAATACATTTTTAAATATTATCACTCCTTTTTGAGAAATATGTTTTAAATAGAAATTTTAATATGTGACTTGTTTGTTTGTAATGTGAATTACTGTTTTTAAACTTTTGTTGACCGATTTATGCACTCCAGTTGCCTATTACACCTGGTTTTTGACAAGTTGCACTGATGATGATTTTGCCGAAAGCGCTTTGCTACGCTTTTTAACTTTTATTAAAATTTTGCACGAAATTTACCACTTTCATTTCTTCTCCTTATAATTTTACGTGTACAGGGTCACACCCTTTCCAAAAAAAAAAAATATGTTCGTTCATATCCACAGTGACTTAGCTAGGTGTAGGCGGTGTGGGCGGTTGGCTACAACCTCGCACCAAAGGGCTTCGCAATTAAAAGGGAGTACTTTTGCCCAACTCTGTATTCAGAAGATCATAGTTAATTATCGTAAAATGCTAATAGTTTGTTTTTGCACCGTACAGCCAGTTACTTTTTACTTTGCAAACAATTTTGGAGAAACACTTTCAATGTCATTATTAAAGAACACATCCAATCTAGTTTAACCTGTTCTCTGATAGCACTCCGCGGGCATTAGGTTTGTATTGCACTTTTCTTTTAAATTAAAATCGTTAATTTAAGAAGATAAAACAGAAATCAGATGGATAATTTTTTTTTATTTATTATAAAAAACAGACAATTCCACCCAATATATCCTTTAAAACAGTAAATCTTGGCTATATGTTGATCATTTATTGATATACAGGGTGTCTTTAAAATTTGAGGCTCTAACTCTTACTTACGTCCAAAAGTGGATGATTTTGGAGATGCAGTGTGTAAAAAGTTCAGTCTGCTTTTAATTTTTTTATGAATAATTTTGTTAATAATAGGTGCATTGTCACAATATACAGGGGTTTTGGCGGGTAAAAAAATAAAATCTGGTCTTATTTTAAATGTGAAATTTAGAGCGTGCCACTTGCGGTACCTAGCAGACATTTAAAACAAAATAACTTATTGAAGGTAGACTGTATTTATTTTTAAATAAAAATTCTTATTATTTAATATATTTGGCCCACAAAGGGTATACGTAGTAAAAGTTGATTTGTGCAACCGTTTTTAAACTATCTGGATTAAAAACTATATTTCTGTATGTCCAGGTCTAAGCTATACAGGGTGTTTCAGAATAAGATGCTGATCTTTAAAAGTGTAAATCCTGAGAGGTGATCTCAAAAAGAAAAGTTCAAATAAACTCATGTTTTAAAAATGGCTGACCTCTTGATATACAGAATTATTACATACCTTATTTTTTTTTTTACTTTACCACCTTGAGTTTCAAAGGTTAAGTTCTTTAAAACAGGTTTATTTAAACTTTTTTCTTAAAGTCACCTAAAAATTTTACTCTAGATTTAGCCATAACCCAAGTGAATTTTTTAAACTCAGATAACTCAAAAACGGCTGAAATCGACTTTTATTACGTATACTGTTTTTAGGTAAAATACATAAATATATTAAAGAATAAGAATTTTTATCTCATATATGTATAAATACAAAGTAGCTTATAAAAGTTAATTGTTTTCAATTTGTGCAAAATAGAGTAGCTGGCGCTTTCTGGAGTTTACAACAAAATTGATTGAAAAAGCAGATTATAATTTTTACCTTCCAAAACCCCCTCTAGCCGAATAAAGTGACAATACATCCATTATTAAAACAAATATTTATAAAACCTGATTAGGCTTTTGACACTTTCTAATACCGAATCATCCACTTTTGAACAGTTTAAAAATGTAAATTCGGTGCTCTTTGATCAGAAAAAAATCACAAAAAACTTTAAAGCAAATAAATCAGCATGCTTGTCTTCGCGGCCGCCTTTGCTATATTTCTTTTATGATATGCCGGTTGATGCAGCTGGTCATCGCACTATGGGAGAAATTAATTTTTTTGGTCAAAATACTGAAACTTACAAATCTAACTTAAAATGAAGGTGCTTTTACTGGAAATATATTATAAATTATTACAAATGCTTTTTGGGAACCTAAAACTTATTATATGTTATTATAGAATTTACACCCTCCTTAACATTATTATTTTTATTGTACAAAATAAACTAAAATGTCAGCTTGTTTGGTTAATTCGGTAGTATTCTATCTTATTATCTCATATGATATACAGGGTACGACAATGAGGTATGATTTTTTTAAAATGGAATACCCTGAGTACTATATCACTACCAAGTACAAATCTTTTAAAATGCTTTTTTAAAAATACTACATTTGATGTGTCTATCTCGATTAGTTTCGGAAATATGACCATCCCAAATCTGAAATATAATTTTAAATTATTCTTGGAAGCGTGATGAGAGATACATCTTCACAACTTTTTTATTTTTAACGTATAAAATAAATGAAAAACACTGTTTTGTTGGGTAGGTTCTGTAGAATCCATATCTTTCATCAGAACGCTTTTATCTTTTAGGATATACAGTGTAGGACAAAACATATTAAATTTTGAAATGGAAAACCTTGTAAAATTATAAAAAAATCTTGTATCTGTCCTTACACATCAGAAGTAGCAAAAGTAGGAAGGCAATTGTAAGTACAAAAACTGATAAAGAATAAGGTAAAAAAATCTTTGACAAAAGTAGCGAGACTTCACGAGACTGCATCGGAAACACAACAATAGCACTTATTATTTAAACTCTTTTGGTTTTTTTAGTAAAACAAGGCTAATAATAAACTAAGTGAGATTAAATGTTGTATATTTATGTTTACTTAAAATACATTTTTAAGTTTCTTATTACCCCAATAGAAGTCGTCATATCCCACTTATAATTTTGCGTACATGTAGTTTGGAGTATCTGCTTTGAAATACACCCAGTATGAGCCATTAAAATTTCAAAGTTGCTTTTTGACCAATATAATGGATTTCTATCCCGTAGTGTCGGCGCGTCGCTTGTAAAGGATAGCGGCGCCTTTGTATAAAATAGTGCGATTGCAGGCGGCCTTTTTATGTTTTTTGTATTATTTTCAAGGGTACCAAATTTGCGCTTTTAAAATTACACAAAAAATGATAAAGTAAAGAAACCCTTTTGTGAACAATGATTTGTGCAGCATAAAACTATTTAACCGGACAAGTTTCTAGTACCACGCCACGTGCCACCAGTTTTATAGTAGAGCAGGGGCAAATAACAGGAAGCATGTTTGTGCAGAGTAGATTTGATACGTGTTTAGCAATGTATTTTTATTATTTATCTAAAAATATGTAATCCAGGCTCTGGCCGAGGCTATGTGCATTCGAAGGTTTGTTTACTTTGTCA